>JAHSUH010004511.1:0-40777 GCA_025388415.1 Cynanchum wilfordii | reverse complement strand
CAGTGAATTCTTTCACCGAATTGAAGACTGGCTTTGGAAATCTATCTTTGCCTTTCGAAAGAATATGGCGAGCCAGTTTCAACTTCTCCTGCGAGGAAAGGGAAGATCTTCGTCGTGAAAAAATCACTTCAGTAGAAGTAATGAGCTTTGCAGGAGCGGAAGGGAAGGGAACTGCCCTTTTATTCGACGTAGAGGGCTTTCTTTGCTTTGGGCGACCTGAGAACCACTTTTTAATGTGTTTAAGTATATTATTAGTCTTGCCTTTGGAGCAAGTCCCAGAAGTTAAAGACGGCAGAGATGGAGCTTTGCTACAAGTACGACGCTTGGGTACCGAGCTCGCCAACAGATGTCTGACTTCGAGTAAAAAGAGCTTATATTCGCTATCTATAAGATAACGGCTGTGTTCTTCAAGATACTCTACTTCTTTAAAGGCTAAAGTTTTGATATAAGCTGCGTTGAACCATGCATGTTGAAGGAACTCCAAATGGCATTGCGAACACGCCTTGAAGTAAACGTTAATAAGGTGAGTCTGTAGCACCAATGCGGCCTCGAAGTTTACTTCCCCCCATTTTGTGGCCCCCCAAAGCGAGACTCCAAATAAAAATTTGATGAGATTCTCCCCGAGAACAGAGGGCGGAAGAAATTTCCAGAACTCCACGGCATCAATCTGATTCATAAGCCGCACGGCAGGCGATTGCAGTGCATGCGAAACTTCCAAAGGCAGCGGCGAAAGAGTCACAAGTGTTATAGGAGGCTCTACTCCGCTCATCTGTGCACACCCCTCCGAAATCTTTTCCTGAAAGAACTGCTTCCCAAAAATTTCAAAATATGGTTTCCGCATCCATGAGTGAAATACCATTTCCTGCGTTAAGGACCACAAGAGCTCATCGTAACTCCCCTTTCCGTCCTTCAGTTCCAATACAGCCTTCAGCAGCTCATCATTTCCTAGCACCGCCTCGACTAGTTGATTACCGCCGGACAAACGCGCTAGCTCTATTGGTTCTGCCTCTCTTAGTGGAAAGGTCTTCCCGGGAGGTAATTCACTTTAAGAAGGCTGGTCTTCATGGACATCGTCAGTTTTTCTTTCTTCCTTCTTTTGCGCCTTTTCTGGGGTATGACTTTGCCTTAAATTAAGGAGCCCCATATCGCAGGGGTTTACGCAGATGATTACGGAGCGTGGAGCCTGCTGCGGTCGCCTTGTCAGTCCCGGCGCGACCAAAGGAAAGCTCGCAAAAGGTTTTGAAGCCACCGACCTTGAACGAGAATTTCCCAAAACTGCGAAGTTACCACTTATTCCCCCTTTTTTTTGAAAGCAATCCTCAGAAACTTCAAGGTTATCGCTTACTTTCCCTTTTTGCGTGGGTTTGGGGAGAGGGGAAGGGTGGGGTGGCGCAGAGAGGTGCCCTGACTCACCCTCAAATTCATTTTTTCCCACACACTCCTCCTCCGGATGGGGGGCGGTTTTAGCCTTCACTTTTTCATTTTTTTTTCCCTCCGGGGAAATCTTCTCATCCACTCGCACGGCGTTATGTGATCTAACTAGAGCCACTGGCAATGGTGTACAACGGAAGTGATGTGATTGATCGCTCTTTTTCTGAGATTCCAGAGGGTTTTTATTCGTCGAAAGATTGATCGCACCGCCTTGGTGCGAAGAGTACTGCTCATATTGCTTAGATTTGTCATCATTTGTGAAATCCAATTTTAAGACCGCTTTCCTGTATTCGTGTACTGATACATGGTGTCGGCTAGCCGCACCCCTTTGGCGGTCTGGAGTCTTCGGAACATGCCTCTGTAATGGCTTTTCTATGCTATTTCTCGGTAATTCAGCCTTCAGACCTTCAGTGAGAGGCTCTAGCGCAGTAAAAGCGGCACCAACTTTCCTGCTACGACTGTGATCTGAAAGTACATTGTTAGTCTGGGATGTATTCGCATGTTGAGTGCCCATATGCTGGGATTCACAACCAAAAAGCGATTTATTAATGAAATCTTTAGTGTGTAGTGGCACCTTTTTACAAAAACATACATTGTTCTTGCGCCTGCCAAATGTGTCCGGACTTAGTTCAAATAGTTTTGCTTCTGTGCATTCTATCGGGGACTTTGGACAGTATTCGCTGGTTCTTTGAGAAATGAGTCCTGAAAAACTACCTTTTTCTTCCAGAGTTCTTTGCTTTAAGTTATTCGGTGTTTGATTTTCCTTCGCTGGGCTCCGTAGCTTGGAAACAACACATCTTGTGGAATTCTGCGATTCTGGAGAAATGTTCATAGAAGCTGCGGTACTCGATTTAATTGGAGAAAGTACCTTATAGCGGAGAGATATGGCATTTTCTTGATGACTCATTTGCCTAACCTCTGGTGTGGAATTGGTAAAAGGCTCAGTTTTTTTTTTACCGTTATATATACTGAAATAAAAGTTAGAGGTGAGGTACGAGTAATGGGGGGAGAAATAATATTTTCCTTTTTATGCTGTATCTAATCTAAAAAAACATTGAGTGAAAAATATAAAACAAAATAGTGTTTTATATTTTTGCCTGCTTCCTTTTTTACGTCGTGAAACTATTAAAAGGTTAGAAATCTAAACTCATAGAAAAAAATAAAGATGTTAGTCCGACAAGAAGGAGAATGCTTTGAAGAGGAAGATGGAGAAAAAGCCAAATTAGTGCTCAAAAACGGGTTTAGTCAGCTAATAAAGCACAAAGAGCCCGTAATGCATATAGGCAGTTCAATATAACGTGAGATCGCATAGACCTATGTATTTTTTATCTGAATATCATTATCAAGCACAAAGTACATCCAGGACAGTGGCTAGAGTGAAACAGATTAATTACTCAACACGCACATTTATAAAATTGCAGACTAATTGTCTTAAGAATTCTGTTTGCCTACACGCATAGGAAAGAAGAAAGGTCTTAACCTAGCATCAAATATTTTTTTACCCTCCATTTAAAGTAATGGTTCAAGGTAGTAACAAAAAATGTTCTTGTAAAAACTAAGAAAGAAAATAAAAACCACAGCATAAATGTAAACATGTTATCCCTAACAACAACATTTTTCTTTGCACAATGTCTCTCACGAATTCAAAAATTTAACACCCATGCATCCATCTCCCTCCTACACACACACACACACATACAAACACAAACACCTTAGCGTTTAAACTTCACTTTTTGTGTCATTTTCATCAGGTTTGCTATATTGGGCATCCCAGAAAATCCCGTGCCCTCTCCTGTGAGTTGTCGCATCATATTCTGCAGCCCTTCCGCGTTACCTCCCAGTTGTCGCATTATATTCGGCTGTAACAACTTCGCGATTTGTCCCATTTGCTGTTGTCCTACGCGATTCGCCATCAGGCTAGAAGAGTCCTGGGGCATAGCCTTAAAATTCATCTTCGTGAATTTCTTCAAGGCCTCCTCAAAGGAGTTGTGGGCGATGATGAGGTGATGGACGGTGAGCAACGACGTCCCACTACCACGCGCGATGCGAAGCATGCGAGAAGGACTCATGAGCTTCTTCACCCGCGGATCGTCAAGCTCGGCGTCGGTCATGCTGTCCATGATGTGAATAAGGCGCCGGAGCTCGGTTTCGCTTTGCTTGCCAGTGGCCTTCGCGATGCCGGACATCCCTGGGATCATTTCCATGAAACTCCCAACGGAGCCCATCTTGAAGAGCGTCTGGAATTTTTCGTACATGTCCCGAAGCGTAAACTGACCCTCCTGGAGGCGCTTTGTTAGCGCTTTGTTGTCCATCGTTGCCTCTTTCATGGTGTCCATGAGGGCGCTGAAGTCGCCCATTCCTAACATCTTCCGTACAAAGCTCTCTGGCTTAAAAGGCTCAAAATCGTTGAAGTGTTCACCCGTGCCAATAAAGACAATGGGGCTTTTAGTGGCAGCCACCGCGGAGAGCGCACCACCGCCCTTCGTCTGACAATCCAACTTCGTGATGATCACGGAGCCTACTTTTACCTTATCTTTAAAATTTTGAGCTTGCTCTTTAACGGCCTGCCCGTCGGTGCCAGACATCACAAAAACGATGTCGTTAGGCTTAATGGCAGACTCCAACCTCTTCATTTCATCAAAAAGCGCTGCCTCCTGGTGATGACGACCACTCGTATCGACAATAATGAGATCATACTTCTCCTTTTTAAGCTCCTCGACACCTTCTTTGGAGATGGTTACGGGATTCTCTTCGGTGAGAGAGCCGTAAAAGCGAATGCCCACCTTCGCGGCGTTCTGACGAAGCTGATCATAAGCACCTGCTCGAAAGGTATCCGCACAGACCAGCCCTACTTTGAAGCCCTTTCGCTGAAAATACGCAGCGTACTTCGTGCAGGAGGTGGTTTTACCTGCACCTTGTAAACCGACAAACATCACGACATTAGTTTTCCCTTTTGCAGGATAAAAAGCTTCAACACCGGGATTAAGCATCTTTGTGATGCCGTTAAATACAGCATTTTGGAGTATTCTTCGCTTGTTCAACCCGGCCCCTTCTTCAGCAATCAAAAGTTCCGCCTTGACACCATCCTGTAATTTTTTTACAATGCTAATATTAACATCCGCCTGGAGAAGAGCGCGCGCAACTTCATTAAGTAATTCCTTTATATCATCATCATTAAGTATGGACTTGGCAGATATCTTTTGAAGTGCCTGGCCAATTTTCTGGCCTAGTTCTGCCAAGACCATTTTTTTCTACTTGTCCTTAAGCACTGATCCTATTAAATGAACTAATTTTTGACGCTTTGATAATACTATTGTTTTAAAGAAATCGAAGCGTAAAAATCCAGAGATATTAATACTAATGAGAAAGAAAAAATAAATAAACTCATAACTGCATGTGTACCACTTCATATCACCATGAACATGCATCAAAATGTTTAAGAAGATTTATTCATCACACTTTGTGGATGTCATCATTCTTTTTTTCTGTGCGCGTGTGATGTGATTAGTATAATTATGAATCCTACATTAAGGACTAATAAATTAGATGGGAACACATAAGGATGGTGGCAAAGGAACGGAGACCAACTATTCTTCACCACGAACAACTAACAGTGCATACTAAAGGCATACCACATGAAAGGAAAAAGAATTTCCCATTAAATCGGTATGAAAAATCCACTTTCTCCCAAACAGATGCTCCTAATACTTTTTATTTTTTGAACTGCATCTGCTGAAACCTTTCATAATTTAAATTTGTGATGATCGTTACCTGATTTATCTTTTCTAAGCAATTTTGCATGCATGATTTTTTCTTTCCAGTAGAAATTGTTCAACCAGTAACCCTTCACATAACGTTCATGGCAAGCAAGGCTTGGGCGGAATGACATGCGATCCTTCTGTATTTGTTTGAGGAAATCTAGTTCTTCCATGAGAGCGTTCTTGTGACGAGGCTGTAGAGCGTTCATTGTATGACCCTAAGTTTTTCCTCTGTTTCTTAACTATTATATTTTAAATCGTATATATTAGTTGATTCAAATTTCCTCTTGAGAGGGGGAGAGGAAAAAAAAGAAGCTTTTCACGTTGATTTCGCATATTCTTGCAGGTGTGTACAAACACTTTGTTAATAGGAAACTACTGCAATCGCATAACTCGAAGTAGTCGTGTAAAAAAAAAAGTGATGAGAAGGGGTACATAGGCCCCTCCCTCTTCCCACTTCCCTAATGTGGAGTTCGCGCTATCTTCGCAGAGCGCGCTTCGAAGCGGTTTAAAACAGCATCTAAAAAAAGTGTCAAGTATCTTTCTTCTGGTTTCGTCTGATCCGCCTTTTCAGGAGCGTCTACCTCTTTAGTTCTCACCATTTCCCCTTTCATAAGGGAACCTTGGCTTCCCTGTGTGCACGCAATGGCCTCAACCGAAAGGGGGGCGAAATCGCAAAGAAGTCGCTCTGAGGTAATAAGGGGTAGTGCCGCAGCAGGAGCCTCTTTTTGCAGGCTATTTCGTAGCATACTGACGAAAAAGCCGTCTACATTTTTGAAGTTGGTAAAAGGTTTGGGGCATTCTTCACAGGCATTCGTCGACACCGACGAATGCTCCGGAGATTCGTACAGTCGCGCATCGTAAACGCCGCAACTCGGTGAACGCGCTTTAAGCAACACCCCATCCACACCACTTAGTAAAGAAGAGAGTCCTAGCGTCCCCGTACCAAGGAACGGATCCAGGACCTTTGGGAATTCCCCGGATTCCTTATTCTTGAAATGGGAGCTATACTTATGCTGCTTTTCCGTATTGGGGCTTACGCTCGCCCACAGCTTTTCTAAGTTATCGGTGGGCGCAAACTCCCACAGTGTGCGATAGCCCGCGCCGTCCTCGACGGATTGCACAACCGCACACGAGAAAGCGCTTTTAGCACCGTCATTTGCTCGAAAAGAAGGCATTGAAGGTTGCGAAATAAGACGAATAGGGCAACGAGGGGTAGGCAGCTTTAAAAGCTGCATTTCTGGACATAAAAGCAGACAATCAATCACACCAAGGCGCTTCCAGAGCACCTCAAGGAGAAAATAAGCAGGAGAGCCCGGGCGAAGGGCGGCGGCGGCCCCCCTCCAGCTCACTGCGCAGCCCACAAGACACGCGCTTACCAGCAAAGTCGGCTTCGACGTCGCCGCTGAGAAAGAAATCGCGGAAGGTGCTGTTAAGCAAGACGAAAACGATGAAGAAGGCGACGACGAAGGCTTACCACCCACACGTCGACTCTCCTCTTTAAAGGCGGTGAGGAGATCCGTCCACGCCACCTTTTGCCATACACCACGTCGTAGACGCAACAGAGATTCCTCTAAAGCGGTAGAGGACGGAAGCGATAAACACGCGCGGGAGCGGCTTCCATAAAGATTTAGCAGTGAACGGGAGCGAAAAGAGCAGGGCCTCCGAATGCTAAAAAAGGGATTGCTGTGCCTAACGCTCAAGCAACCATACATCCAATTTGTGCGATTGAGTTTGGTTTGCGATATGTTTATTTTCGGCTTATTTTCTTTGAGCATCTGCACAAAGTGGGGGAAAAAAAATAAACAAAGATCCAGTTTACGCCTTTCATTTCTTCTTCGTGTGTAGATCACTTCCTACCCGCGTATAGAGTTCATCTGGGCATGCAAATATCCCTAGATAATAAGCCTATAAATTTACCTTCACTGATATCAGGACGCAGTCAAAATTAAATTGATAAATTAAAAGGCGTACAAAAACAATAAAGAAAAGTCATGTTGGATATAATAATGAGTGCATTCATCATGTAGGTCAAGAATCCCTTGAAAGGAGGTCTTCAACTTTATGTATAGATGGTATCACTTAATGAAGAAGGAGAAAGTGCCCCGTGTGTAAATGTGTCGAAATTTGGACTCCCTTTGCGCTCTACGACGATAACCATACACACAAATAATAATAATAATATTTTTTTATACTGAAGCTTCCGCCATTTATCCCTTAAAAGCCAAATTTTTGAAACAAGCTTTAAAACCACATCAGAGTGTGACCTGATTTTTTTTACCTTTTAAAATGGAGTCTCACCCTTACATTCTTCAAGCCTCCTTAAGAGGGGAGGCCCACAAGAGGACATCTTTCTAATACTCCTTTTTGTTTCGGGATTAATTCACGTGCTCGTGCGGCACTGGAGGTTGAGGAGAAAGGCTGCTTATTAATTCTATATCCCAGTTATCAAAAAAGACCTTGGCGACGATTGCTATCAAAGGCCCCAACAAGATGCCCACCGTGCCGTACGCTACGAACCCCAGAACGACCATCGTACCCACCACAAAGGGCGGAAATGGCTTACTTTGATAGCGTAAAGCCCCCGTGAGAGGATTCATTTGCGGCCCCTGGGTGACGTGTAGAAGCCAATCATCGTTGTAGTCCAAAACAACCGCCGCAAAGAAGCTCAGGACGCGCAAATCCCACAAAACCCCTGTGACTCCAGCTTCCAAGATGGTCTGACTTGCTAGTATAAGCAGCGCAATAAAACAGGGATTGAGCCATTTAGGAGCAAGAGGAAAGAAGATTAGCAGCACCGCGATAACTCCACACAAAAATGGGGTCGCCAACCCCCACCATTTGAACATTGTAAAAGTAATCGCAAAGTGGAACCACGTTAGGTGCCAAAAAGACTGCAGAAGCGTCGTAAAAGACACCGTAATTTCGCGCTCGATGCTGCGGGCACGATACTCACGGAACTCCGATGGGACCACCGCCAACACCTTTGCAAGAGCATAATAAAGAAGCGAATACTCAAGCTGTGTAAAATAGCGAAACAACAGAATAAAAAGAATCGAGGCGTAGATGTTGTCTGTGAAGTTAAGAAGGTTAGCGCCAAGGGTGGTAAAGATTTTAACAGAGTGCTTCATTAAGAGCCGAGCTCGAACGGATATTAACTGCAGGAGCACGGGCCAGTTAACGGTGCCAAGAGAGGGCGTGGAAAGATTTCCGACGTCCTCGCCCTCGGCTTGGATCTTAGCCCGCTCTGTAAAAGCCCCAGAAGAGTGTTGGTCAAGCGAAGACGTTGACGACGATGTAAAATTGTCCCAGCCAAACAAGGTATGAAAGAGCTGGAATGGGACTCGACGCCACCAAGATAAGCCGCTGCTGCTAAAAGCCTTTCGACGACTCGATTCGCGGCAATGCGTAGCCGCCGCTGCTCCTCCTCCAAGGGATTCATTTCCGGGAACTTCAGACCACAAGGATACCCAATGTCTTAAATCCGTCTCAACTCCGTTGCGCTAGTGTGGTTAAAAATAACACCAAGCTCCTGAAGTAAAAGGGATTGCGCAAAACCGTAGACGTAATCTCGAATGACATCTCGGTGCTCCAAGCAAATACCTTTTACAACCGCAATCAGCGAGGTCGACTCCTCTTCTTCGTCTCCTTCCTCTTTATCAAAGGACACGTCCTGGTTGTTCGCTAACACCCCAGCACCCGTTTTCGATGGAGAATAAATAGCCCCATCCTGTAAACCGTGCGCGTTTGCCGGGGAATTATCTGAAGAAGCGGAGCAGGAAGGGACTTTTGTGTTGTTCAGCGACAAGCTTTCCCCCTGAATTACCCCGATAGAGCCTGGTTTATGCAAACGCAAGGTGTCCGTGGAGGTAGCCCGTCTAATACCTCGTGCCGCACTCCTTACATTACTTCCAAGCACTACGGACGTCGTGGTGCGCCGGACCACATCGCGAATTGCCAATATATCCATAGTGATGGTGTTAAAAAGGCCAACCAAGAGGATGGTGAGGAGTGCCATCTTCCACAAACGTCCCATGTGGAGAATAAAAGCGCGTAGTGGGGTGAAAAGGACGAAAAATGCGAAAATAGAGAGCAGAATCACGTGTATTAGGATAAAAATACCGTATCCCCAACAACATATGGAAAAATAAAGAGATAATGCCAATGGCAAGGCAGCGCAAAAATATTCGGCCACGCTTTGTGGTAACGAGTAAGCTGGGCTGCGGCTCATTCTTTGAATTTGAAAGGCAGTCTACTTTGATAGTGGCGTTGAAGAGATATCCCTCACGATCATCTTTTACGGATTTCCCGTGGGGTAAGCTAGTCCCCAGCCTGGACTTTCGATGGCGTCCTGTATGCTGTTGGGGACATAACGTATGCAACTTATCCAGGCCCAAGAAAATAACACATTGCATTAGCATAAAAGATAGGAAATGAAAAAGTGAAAGCCATCTGCCTATGATATAAAAAGGAGACCCCCGTTTAGCATAGGCAATTCTTACGCTGTGCATGCGTTCTATACAATATTCAACATTTGGTGATAGGAGTGGTTGATTGGTGGGGTGGAGTACAATGGAAAGAAATGCGCTCATGGCGATGCTCTTTCCATAAGGCCGTATCAGGGTAAAAACGGCATAGCAAAGCGCGATCGCGAAAACGAAGACAAAGCCTGTGGTGGCGCCCAGAACGACTTTAGGCCAGTTCGCGTGGTCCCCCTCACGGGGCCTATGGCTGGAAGGAGAAGCGCCCAGCCCGCGATGGCTGGCCTGCCAAGCAGACGCCCCATGCCACTCTCTGCCGCTGCTCGAGCGAAGGGACACGACCTCCGCGAGGGGAACCTGCGAAGGCCGTTCCTGAGCCCCTCGCGGGGTTGCTTTTTTGTTCGTCGCCGTCAGAGCAGTGGGGGTCTCTGGGAACGCAAAGGATCGGTTAACCTCGGACAGCCGCCGTTCCTTCACGCTGGGCTGAGAGAGAGAGGGGGATAAAGGGGAATGGATTGGGACGTTTTTAGGTTTACCAAGACCCTTCTCCACGTCTGTTTGGTAGGTTTTAGAAGATGAAGGGGCTGGTTGGAAGGACTTCAGCGAGGACGCCGGGCTGCTGTCCCGCCCGTCAAGTCCAACGTCCGCGGCGTTGGTAAGGTCCGATCGAATGGTGCCCTTAGGGGCCGATGAGCTCGCATCGCCACTGGCCTGCCTAGCGGGCTTATTTTTCTTGCTTGGTTGGGCCATTGAATATGCTTCTTTTCTCTTCTTTGAATCAAAACATTTTCAGAAGTCAATGGAGATGCAAGGCAAGGAAGGTTGAAAGGGCATGGTCACAGGAAAAGGTTATTAGAGTCGAAAGGGGCGAGGGGGGAGAAGTTCCCGAGTAGATGTAGACCTAAGCCTTTTTTCTCGCCCTTAAAGTCCACGAATTACTACCACGAACAAGAAAGGAGCAAAAGAAAAAAAAAATGATGTCATTAGATGTATGAAATATGTTCAAGTTGACCTAATCACCTGGCTTTTGTCATCAAATATATATCTCTATATATTTCCACTTACGCGGGGGGAAAATTTTTTTTTAGCATACTGCAATGAGGAAAATGTATGAAGCTTTGATAAAAAAAAATGCTTCACTTGCCAACCCTAAAATAAAAAAATAAAATGTCTTGGTCGTGTGCGTTTTTGCTTACAATATAAACGACTATAAGGACGTAAACCTCATTTTTTTCCTTTTCAAAGTTCTTCTTCCTTTTCTGCCATTATAGCGGCAACGTCCACTAGTAGTTAATCGTGATTTGCATCTCCTGGCTCTTGATGGGGTTCCTCAAACCACAGCTTGTGATAGGATTCAAAAACAACTGAACCGACTATATGTAAAAACGTGTACAGGAATAGAAATACACTGGCAAAGGTTGCGAGAGCCGCCAGCACCGACCCGCTGAAGGGCCTTTTCGAAAATAAATTAGATTTTACAGCAATCAATGGGGGCTCGCACACGGGCGCTTTGTGGTCGTAATCCATGACAAATTTGAATAAGTTTTCCTCTACTAGTTTCCGCGAAGGGACGCTGCTGTCGGAAAGGGCTGATCTTAGAGCTATTCTGCGTAAGGAAGATTCTAAAAGGCTGCTGCTGCGACGTAGCATTGCAATCACTACCAGTGAAATTTTTTTATTTAAAGAATGACATTAGTGATGCAATTATCCAAAAAAAAAACAAAACAAAAAAAGTCATAAAATTTATACTTCATCATCCCACAAGTGTCGCTTCACGAATAAATAAACTGTCTTTAGAATAGACAGGATCTAAATTTTTGCGAAGGATGGAAAAAAAAAAATGAATTAGAAAATATAACTCGCAGGCATTGGGCCAGGCATAAAATGGATATGAGTAATAATAATAATAATAATAAAGGAAATAATTTAGGAGATGAAGACTCCCCTTCCTCCCTCTTAAGCGATGTGTTGACTGTACCAACACAGATGTGTATCCTCCTTCACATTCATGAGGTCCCGTAGATTTCGAATAACCTCTAACTGTTTATGGTCTAACAATCGAGATGTCAATGGTACTACCGAAGATTGGCTTTCAGGCGTACCAGGCTTTTTGCCGCGGTTATTTTCGCCCTGCTCCTCGCAGCCTTTTGTTTGATATTTCACAGAAGCAAAGTAGTCAATGGCGGCCTGAAAGTTCGCCCTGTGGTGGTCTTCAGAGGTACTTTTAATTAACACACAAAAGCCCTGTGCAAGCCCCCACATAATAAGCATATCGTGTATCGTGTGTTGGGGAAAGTAGCTTTCCCAAAGTTCCAGCAGCTTTGGATGCCTTAGAAGCAGCTCACTGTTCTCACCTAATGGGGCATACTGCTGTGGTACCATACCGTGTGTTTGGCAATAAGCAAGCACGTCCTCTTGCACGCAAAGAGGGTGGAGTTCGATCTGATTGAGCACTGGATTGACCACAAAACTTCCGGATTTATCCTCCCCTCCTTCTTCTGCCTTAGGATTCGTCAAGATGGTGTTAATCTCCGCAAAATGCCGTGGTAAAAAGTTCGAAACGCCCAAATAGCGAATTAAACCTTCCTTCTGGAGCTCCATCATTACTTCCCAACATCGCCGACGCGCCGCTGCGTTGCCTTCGTGATCTTCCGGCTTAACACCATGGCAGCCCGGCCAGTGCATAATAACGCAATCCGCGTAATGAATCCGGAGCTTTTGGATACTTCCCAGAATACTCTTTCGCACCTCTTCCTTACTATGCATGGCCTTTAGGAGGATCTTAACGACGACAAAAAGCTCTGCGCGAGAAATCTCGCTCTTTTGGATGCCCTCACCGACAAGTTCTTCGTTTTTATAGCTAGCCGCCGTGTCGATCAGACGGAATCCAGCCCGTATTCCATCACAAACTGACTGCACGCAGCTTTCGCCGTATAGCTGATAAGTCCCAATGCCAATAGCTGGAATATGGCAAGGGGAAAGGCGTGGAATGAGCTGCGTGAAAGGAGGAGATGTCATCGCGGGAAGAAAGAAAGAAAGAAAGAAAACTAATGAAAAAGAAAAGCGCAAAGAAAAAAATAAATGCAAAATGAAGAGGGATATTGGGGAGCGTACAAAAGATGTACGACAATCGGTAGCCTTCTCGGAGCTTTGAGTCACTTTTTTTATTTTTTGAGGGGCTTGTGAAAGGAGATCGAAGCATATGAGGGGGGAAATGTATTCAAGGTAAGATGCAAACGTCCATAAATTAATACTACAACTAATAATAATCATAATTTGTTTAATAAGGCTTTATAATCTAAAATTTTTATAGGTTGTTTTATAATCTTTACAAATGGTTCCGATTTCCTAGCCTCGCCCGTTTCTCAAGAGGTGAGCATTAAGAAAACTACCCATGCAAAAGGAAAAAAATAGATGAAAGTCCAGCCTCCAATCTACACAACCAATCACCCATACAAATTTGAGATCACATTGGTTGCACAAGGTGTCTTGATACTCTGGAAAAGTCGCAAATATCTTAAAAGAAAATATATTAATTATAGTACCGCACACCAAAGCTACACGTGGGAGCTTTTGTTTTTCGTAACCTTGAGTATTACCCTAACCCATACTATTTTGTTAGAAATTCAATTTTGGATGCTTGCTCAGACAGTTAGAATAACATATGGGAGCATTTACGCATGGAAAGTGGAAATCTTGGTAAAGTTCTTCCATATGAAGAAAAATCATCATTTCAGCGTGACAGGGGGAAATAAAAAGAGCGAAGGACAAAAAAAAAAAAAAGAAGAAAAAGAAAAAGAAAAAGACAGAAGACCTTTTATCATAAAGATAGAAAATCCTCAGTGTGTGGTCAATGGTTCTTTTTCACCTCCCCACATCTATTCTCCTCTACATCTCAGCTTCCCCCCCCCCCACACACACAAAAAAAAAAAAAGGCCGGAGGATATGCTTTTTTACCTCTTTTTTCCCCTCCTCCTCTTTGTTTTTTTTTTTCATTTCTGACCGAATAACAATACTAATAATAATAATTATTATTATAAACTATTTGGAGACATGGGGTTGGCTTGCGAGGGGGTTATAAGGTTGGACCACCTCTCTCCCCTGGGCTGACGAAGGGGCGCTGCCGCCAGCAGTGAAGGGTTCCCTCTCCTCCTCCTTCTTCTTCTTCTTCTTCTTCCTCCATGGGCACATTGGCATGTTTCCGGAAAAGCCTATCAATCTCACTTAGTGTAAGCCCTTTTGTTTCGAGTGTGCAATACCAAACAAAACACAGCCCAAGGACTAAGAATCCGAGAATAATTGTGAACGTCCCTCCCACGCCAATGGCCCCCATGAGAACCGGAAAGGCCTGAGAGACGACGGCGTTGGCGCCCCAATTCGCCATTGTCGCGATCGACGACGCCGTGGTGCGAAGATGAATCGGGAAAATCTCCCCCATGATGACCCATGGGATGCACCCCAACCCGGGCGCGTAAAAGACCAAAAAAAAGGGAGAGGGATCGCCATAAAAGCACCCCCGAGGGCGTACGGGAGGAGGAGGGCGTCCAGCATAAACCCCACCGTGGCGGCCGCCGCGGTGGCGGCGATGCAGCCGAGACACGACGCGAGGAGGAGGGGCCGCCGGCCGAGCCGGTCCACCGTCCCCACCGCGACCCCCGTCAGCAGGGCGTTGAGGACGGCCAGCGGGATGGCCAGCAGGAGGGGCATTTTCGCGTCGTGAAAGCCGGCGTCGGCGAGGATGACGGCGCTGTAGTACATGATGGTGTTAATGCCGGAGAGCTGTTGGAGGACCTGCAGGGCGGCGCTGAGGGCGAGGCGGGGGCGCACGTCGGGGTGGAGGAGGGCGGGGTAGTCGAGCCGGACGGCCCGCCGCGCGGCCGCGGGGTCGAGGTCGAGGTCGAGGTCGTCGTCGTCGACGCGGCAGCGCGCGGCGACGAGTTTGGCGGCCTCCAGGCGCCCGCGGAAGGCGAGCCAGCGCGGGCTCTCCGGCAGGAAGCGGAGCAGGCAGCCGAGCTGGACGAGCGCCGGGGCCGCCCCGACGGCGACGGCGACGCGCCAGCCGACGTTCGGGGGCGTGGTGAGGACCATCAGGGCGGCGACGGCGGCGGCGACGGCCTGGGCCGCGGTGAGGAAGACGTTGTTCAGCACGATGACGGCGCCGCGGCGGGAGGGCGGGGTGACCTCGGCCAGGTAGACCGGCGTGATGACGCTGCTGAGGCCGACGCCGAGCCCGACGACGGCGCGGCCGAGGAGGAGAAGCCCAAGCCCCGGGGCCAGCGCGATCGCCGCGGTGCCGAGAATAAAGCAGCCGTCCGCGAGGGCGATGCCCGGGCGGCGCCCCCAGTACGTCGAGACCACCCCGCCCAGAAACGCACCCACCACACACCCAATGATCGCAATCGAGACGATAAAGCCGTACTGCCAGGAGTGCTCGTGAAAGCCAAAGTGCTCTTTCATCTGGAAAAGCGCCCCGTTGATGACGCTCGTGTCGTAGCCAAAGAGAAATCCACTCATGGCGGCACAAAGCATCACGGACGTCGCCATTTTTTTTTTTTTTTTTATTATTATTATTCTTATTATTGTTATGAGGATGATGATGAGGGCTACTAGCACCGCGCTAACAAACAATGGGATAAAATACTACTACTACTACTACTACTAATAATAATAATAATAATAATAATAAAGATAGGTGCTTTTTGTTTTTTATGCGTGCAAGCCCCCTGAATGGACAATTAGTTTGTTACCCTACGCAACAAAAAGCTTTTGGTGGTATTCAATACGAAAGAGAGTAAGGAGAATCTCACGGGAGATTTTTTTTTCGTTTTTCCTTTAAAACATCCATAATAATCATAAAGGGCATGCCCCGTGGTAACGTTCTATCAAAGGACAACAAAGCACATCATGATCGGTGAATGGATGTTATAATACCACACACGATTATAATATCCCCCCTCCCCTCCCCTCGTATTCGCCATATAGATTCATACATACATAAATATATAAATATATTGAGAATACAAAAAGAAAAAAAAAATACCCGTCCCAATGAGTTCAATATTCTTGCAGCTACAATTAATGAGCAGAACATTAAAAAAAGAAAATAATGGAATATAATAAAGCTGCAAACCGTATTGAATATAGGATCTCTCTCTCTCTCTCTCTCTCTATATATATATATATATATATCCCAACATAAGGGAAGGAGAGGGTAGGGGGCTCCAAATATTGAGAACAAAAAAAATCTACTAACTATGGGGGTTTGGAGTCTTGCAGGATATGTATATAAAAGGTCTCTCCTTTTAAAAAAACTGTATATAGATGTAGAAATCTATTTTTAAAAGCGACCTCCCTTCTGGGGGCATACACAACCCGGCCCCTACTTGCCCAATAATCCTTAAAAATCTAACGCGTGAATCTAAGATATACCAAAGCAGCATTACCACACACACACGCACTTTCTCTCTCTTTTTTCAAATATATAATAATAATATCAACGAGAAGGGCCAAAAAAAAGTAAAAAAGGTTCTAATTTCAGTTTTATATATACATAAATAAATCAATAAATAAACAAATATAAATATAAATATAAATCAAGAAGTAGTAATGAAAAAAAGGGGGGAAATAAGAATAATAAAGGGGCCATTTTTTATGTTTCTTCTTCGTTTTGTACCCCTTCTTTTTTTCTTTTCATACCTTTTTTCTTTGCGTGTTTGTTTTAACTACACTGCTCAAGTCTTGCGCGTTTGGTGGTGCTTTCCGCGAGGACGGTGCTAATTCGATTGGTCGTCGGCGTGCTCGTGCTCGGGGCGCGCGGTTCGCTGCCGTTCGGCTCTTCGCTCGGCGTGCAATGCCGCGCCCTCGGGCGAAATCCCCCACCACTGTCATTATGATGATGATGATTAATAATATTGCTGTTATTATTATCATTAATAATAATATGATTATTACTATTAGTCGTATTTGTCGTCACCCGCGCTAGGCCTTGGGAAAGGGAAATTGGCAGCGGCGGCGGCTTGCCGAACAAGGCGGCAGAAAGCCGAAAAGACGGCTCCGGGGCAGGACAATAAAGGCCATTTCCGCCATTACCCTTACCATTGCCGTTACTATTATTATTATTATTATTATTATCATTATTTAAACTATTATTATTAATAATATTGCTGTTGAGGATACTCTCCAGTGGACGCTCCGTCGACTCGGAGGCGAACCGTGGGGACTCAAAACAAAGTGCCTTACGCGCGTTCGGCACCGGTGAGCGACTTCGCGAGAGCAAACAAGGCCCTTCATTCTCTTCTTCTTCTTCTTCTTTATCTCTTTCGCCCCCTCTTTCTTTTTCACCCGTTTTAGAAGAGGCCATAGGCCGTCGTAGGACATCGTCCTCCCCGTTATCACTACCGCGCTTTCCGTGCGAAAAGCTCTGATGAAGTCCAGGCGAACTAACCGAAAGCCGCGGCCGTCGAGAGCCCGTCGGCGACGATGACGAGGAATAATAATAATAGCAACAGCCACCACCACCACCACCACCTCCTCCTCCTCCTCTTCCCGATGGCGAAGAAGAAGAAGCCGTATACGCGTAATAGCATTGACCACCACCGCAACCATAATAGATGTTATTTCCATTATAAACATTACAACATGAGGAGGAGTACGACGGCGACGACGACGGCGGAGCAGCGGTGGTGGTGTAGCCTTGTCGAAGAAGCCGTTCAAATTCGTGGGTGGTGCGTTGATTACCCGCAATCAGAGAAGTCCCAATAGCCATCATCATTCCGCGTCGACGAGAGGACGAAAAAGGCTGCTGTTGTGGATTTTGTTGTTGTCGTTCACCTCCCCCGGTAATCATTCCTCCTAACAGCGAAAAGGACGATGGTGGGGATAATAATACCGCGCCCTCGAGCGAGAGCCTCTCGCAAGGGGATTTACCTAAAATGGAAAGACAACGAGAAACGCGATGACTGCCCTCATGGGGCTCTTCCTCATCCTCTTCATCGTCGTCTTCTTTTTGTTGTTCTCGTTCTCCTTTTCCTCCCCTTTCTTGGATGGCGGAGAGGGAAAACGACACCCCTGGGGAACCCCCCCTCCTCTTCTTGCTTCTTCTTCAATGCGAGGAGGCTCACATGCACCCCCGAAAAGACAGCATTCTCGTTCCTTGAGGGTGGTGGTGGTTATGATCGTTGCTGTGATGTTGGTGGCGGTCGAAATCGTCGTCCTCGCCGGGGACGAGGACGAAAAAGACGAAAGAAAAGGACGGCCATGGGCGCGTAATTGGCTCCAGTGTAGGCTATTCCCCTCACTCATGGTCGAGGTTAACTCCCACGCCGACGACGGGGGCGGCAGATTATCGTTATGATGATGATTACTACGATGATGATTACGATGATGATGATCATCAGGGACGGATCTCTGCACCGGCGTAAACGCCAAACGCGCTGGCGGAGGGGGCGTCTGCGAGGGCGACGGCGTCGCCCGAAAGCCGACTTTACTCGCCCGCGGTCGCTTAAGCGGGGTCCAGGCCACCGGGCGAAAGCGCACGTTTAATGTCGTCAAGTTGGGCAACTGGGAGTAAAAAAGCTTAAGCGGAAAGGCGACGAAAAAGGCGTCAGGGGCCTCCGTCGGCGTCGTCGTCGCGTCTTGACCGCCACGGCGACGACAGAGGGCGTGAATGGGGGCGAAAAGGGGATGTTGAAGGGCCTCCCGGGCCGAACACCGCCGCGCGGGGTCGAGCACGAAAAGCCGCTTAAGAAGATCCACAAAAGCCGGGGAGGCGGGGAGGCTTTCCAGCATCGCGGGGTGCGCGTCCTGCGCGGGAAAGGCGGAGAAGCTGCTGTGGAGCCGTTTAAAAATATCCAACTGCACTTGTAGTCCATTTCGCCCGGAAAAGGCCAATTTACCGGTGTAAAGTTCGTACATCGTGCACCCCAGGCCCCACATATCGCACGGCAAGAAGGATTCGATCACCCGCCCCATGAGTTGCTCGGGGGCTTTATAATGAAGTGTCCCGCGGGTCGCGAGGAGGTCGAGGTCGAGCGCCGTTGGGGCTTTCAAATGGGCCGCGCTAAAATCCCCGAGCGTCGCTCGAACCCAGGATAGTTCCCCCTCATCATGCCCCCGCCCCTGCTTTTGCCCTGCGCGATTGCGCGTTAGCCCGTCCAAGGGAATAAAAACCGCCTGAGGGAGGGGGGGCTCCCCCGCAACGCGCTTAAGCAGGATATTCCCCGGTTTGACATCACGATGGACGACCCCGTTCTTGTGCAGGTGATCCAGCGCGAGTAAGATCGAAAACGTCAGCAGCGTCGAAACGTCCTCGCGCATAAACGCGCGATTGCCCTGGCTGACCTCGCGCGCAATATCGCTGTCCATTAACTCCATCGCGAGAAAGGTAACCTTGCGAGAGGAGGTGTGCTTACCAAGATAACGAACCACATGAGGATGGGGGCGTAGGAATTCCAAAATAGCGACCTCATTCACCTCTTTTGGTGGTGGTGGAGTTGTTGGTGTTGCGGTTTTTACCCCCGCTGGGTGCAATTTAGCCCGATCACCTTCTGGAATACCACTCACACCCGGTAAAGGGGATTCCCCTTGATGAAAAAGCGTCAGGGCGGCCTCCATGTTGCTTTCCTCGCGCATGTCCTCTTCATTGTCGATCGCGTGTCGTTCGAGATAGGACGATTCGCTTAACCCCAAACCCTCTGGTTTTGTCCTCGGACTTGCGAGAACCTCCTCGACGTTTTTGAGGAATGGCCGAGAGGGGGGTTTGCCATTGGGAGTGCGATTTTTCGCGTAGGTGTTTCGCCGGTAGCACCTTTTAATGGCAATTAACTCCGTCGTGTGGTGGTGCCTAGCGAGAAATACCGCACCACTACCACCTCTACCGAGTAGAACGTTAGAGGAGTCATAGGGAAAAGTGGGACCTGACAGTGGTTCTCCACTATTCCCCGTCATTGATTACTAATGTTATTTTAAAGTAGAAATATATGTTTATTTTGGAGGGAAAGTCGTTGCTGTTGGTGTTCGTGTTCGTACGTGTAGCACCAATGAAGGCGTTTCTTCGAGCAGCGATTCTTTTTTTTTTGTCCTTGCCTCTTAATCGGAGCATCCAAAACCGAAATCAAACAAAGGGGTAGAAGTAAACGGACACATATAATATAGCGAATAAGATATGCTTGCTTCGGTACAGGGAAAGGCATTAGACGGAAAAAAAAGGAAAATAAATAAATAAATAAATAAATAATAATGTACATGCAAAGATACCTTTTAAGGTGGAAAGATTTTGAAAGAAAAACAAATTGTCACTTCAACTTAATAATATTTTTCTTCTTTTTTTTTCAGATTAACAACAAGAACATCATTTTGTTGTTGTTGATGCCACTATAATCCTTTCCTTGTGAGTTCAGGAGACGGAAAGTAATTAATAATCCAATAAAAGGAAAGAAAAAGAAATGCTGAAGTGTGGCGTTCTTTATATATATGTATGTATATATATATATATATATAACAAAGGGGCAAAAAAAGCAGTCGTAGTTTTTTTCCTTCTTTCTCTATCTCTTTCGATAAAAAATATAAAGTGATTTTATTAAAAAAAATACACAACCTTGTATAAGCTAAAACATAGTAGGCTCCCAAACGCCATTGTTGCGCTCCTCCTTCGTGTTTTTCCCCCCCCCCTTTACTTCTTTTTCATTCTCGCACAAAAAGAACCTTTTCTACGATCAAAGAGTCACGCAAAAAGACTCCCTATGACGTATAGAATAGATGTATGTATTATTATTATTATTATTATTATTTGCAATTTTTAGAAGCTTTGAAGTCCGTGTCTGTAGTCATCATACCAAAGAGAGGACTACATGATGATTCGAATACGGGAAAGAAAAAAAAGATAACATCAACCAAACACACAAGCCTTTGTAAAATTTCAAAAAAGAAAACCCTCATAAAAAAAAAGTAAAACCCCTCCAGACGCTGCCTGCAGGAGCGTAATGGGGCGCATACACGCAAAATCAATAAATAAATAAAGGCCCCCGAAGTTCTCTTCATATGGGCTCAAAAGGCAGAAAGAATGTGCTATTCCTTTCCTCAAAGGCTGGATAGACGGAAGATTTTGAAAAAAAAAAGGTTATTAGATCATCAATAAGAAAAGAATAAGAAAAAAAAATATCAAATCCCAAGAGTGTCCACGCATCACGGCTTAAACACACAAACAAATCAAGTTTTTTTTTTTTTTTTAAAAAAAAAGAGTTCGGGATCAACAGCACTGCGCGTATTTTTGCAAAAAAAAAAATAGCCAATAGTGGAGGAAGGAGAAAAGTTTACATATGTCTATAGCCCCTCCTTTTCCTCTTCTGAATTTCATAATTTCTTTTCAGCCGCAAGATGAATACACGAATAACCTGATGATTATACATGATTGACGAATGAGAGCAAAAACAAAACCAAAATAAAAAACACCAACAAAGAGGGAATTCTAACAAAAATCAAGGAATGAAAGGCCAGGGGAAGAAGAAAGGAGAGATGTGCTTGGTGTAGTAATAAAAAGGGAAAAAAAAGAAAAAAAATGCCCTCAACCCCTGTAGACACACATTTAAATAGCCTATCTTTCATTTCTCCTCATGCACGCATTGCCCTTTTTACTTTATTATTATTTTTTTCTTTCTTTTTTGGTTTTATTGTTGTTATTCAGAAACCCCCCTTTACCCCCATCTTAAAAGTTGCCTTACTTCTTTCTTTTCCTTTCTTTTCTCCCTTTTAAAAAATAATAATAAAAATAAGAAGAAAAAGCCCCCCTCCGTCAGAAAAGAAGAAGGTTTTATTTTAAAAGGAACGCTGCGCTGTGCAGACCATCGCCTACGGCCGTGGTTTGTCTTTGCCGGGGAAAAGCCCCACCCGGGCGACGCCCGGGGAATTCGAAAACACCGCCTCCTCCAGCGCGAAAAGGCCACTTTCGTCGACCCTTTTTCCCTTTTCTTCCTGCTCTTTTTCGTTTTCTTTTTTTTCCTCATGGACAACGGAGGAGGAGAAGCCCTCTCGCGAGCAATCGCCCACCGTCAGGGCCGCGAGACTTCCATCCAGGGAGGACGACGCCGTCCCACCACCACCACCACCACCACCAGCGCTACCAAAAAGCCCAACGTTTCGTGAAAAACGTGAAGAACACCCGTTATGATGATGATCGGAGAGAAAAGAAGAGGAAAAAAGGGGGAAAGGAAAAAGCCTGCGGGGGGGGGCGCCCATCCCCCTCGGGGCCTTTCGCTCGCGAAGCCGCCCCGACGACGGTGAGGGCGGGGCCGACGCCGCTCGTCGGCGTGGTGTAAGGCTACCCAACGAACGTAAAAGAAGAAACGACGCCGTTAAGCGAGGCCCTTTTTTCCGGCGTTTTTTCGTCTGCTTTGCCCTCTCGGGGGGTGACGCTTTCCCAGGGGGGGATTTTCTTCCCCCCCCGCGTTGTGGAGGTGGGCAGGGAGACGGAAAAAGGCGAGGGAGGGGCGGCCAAGGAGAAGGACGGGGGGTCGAAAAGCTCGCCGGCGACGACCGTGCTCGACGAGCACGTCGAGGGCGCCCCCTCCGCCGTCGAAAAGGCGGAGCTGTTCCACTCCAGCACCTCCGCAAGCCCCAACGCGGACGCCTCCTCCTCCTCTTCGTTCTTTTCCTTTTCTTCCCTTGGAAGCACAGCCCCCTCTTCCTTTGCTTTCTCCTCTTCGTCCTCTGGGGTGGTTTTGTTCCCCACTCTGCCAGACGCGGGCGCCGCCCTTTCCTTCTCTTTCGCTTCTTGGTAGTTTTCCTCCGCCCCTTCCTCCCTGTCAAGCACGGCCTCTTCGGCTTTCTCGTCGTTTTCGCGCGCATGGTCGTTTTCGCTTGCCCTCCTGTCAAGCGCGGGGCCCTCGCGAGGGCATTGGGCGAAGGGAGGGGTTGGGGGGGACCGGCAGGCGTCGGTGCTGCCCGCGCCCTGGGCGATTAGCACCCACCCCTGCGCCACCCGGGCGACGACGACGGCCTCCCGCGTGGCCTCCACCACCTCCACTGCGGAAAGCCTCGGCGGTTTTTGCGCAACGCCGTTGGCCGATAAAAGCCCACGCCCCCCTTCCCCAACGCTGGGCGCTTTAATCGTCGTCGACGAAGGGTAAGGAAAAGCATACCGAGGCGGCTGACGAACCGCCGGGTCGAGGTACCACCCGCAAGGGATCACCGACAACGGTAGCCCGTTCACGCGGGACGCCGTCGATGTTGTTTCGGATGTTTTTGTCTTCCTCGTTTTATCGTCGTCTTCTTGATTATTATTATTATTATTATTATTATTTGTTGGTGGTGGTGGTGTTCGTTGTCCGACTACCTTCTCCTCCTCCTCTTCCTCCGCGCTGCTATTATAACGATGGCCATCATCGCCGAGCATGCGCTGGACGCGTCTGGCGAGGGCCTGTGGGACGACGGAGTCCCCAGCCGCGCGGCGCGATTGCACCACGCGGGGACGCGCAAAGGCGGCAACGCCATCGGGTACGCAAAATACCCCCCGCCCTTTCCTCGACGCGCCGCTGGAGGCGGGAAAAGACAGCCCCTCGCAAAGGCGCTGCGCGAAGTGATTGCAGTTGCGATGAAGGATATGATAATCCGCCCCTTGCCATTCGTTCTCGAGGCGATGCAGCAGCGTGTCGACCTGCGCGGGCGAGCACGGCGTGTGCCCGAGGAACAGGCGGCGGTACAGCCGCCCCTCCCCGAGGGCCGTCCCCGGGCGAACGCAAAAAAGCCCCGACGACGACGACGACGACGAGGAGGGCCCCTGCGGCCTTTCCCGTCTTCCCCCCGCAGGGACCTCGCCGTAGCTCCACTCGAGCCCGTAGACGACCACCCCGCAGTGGAAGATGCCGATCCCCAGCCGCCGGAGCTGCCGATTCCGCCTTGTCAGGCTGTAGACGTTCAGAAAGACGGGCGCGAGGGGCGGCGGGACGGCCGACCGCAGCAGCCGCGGCGGCGGGCCGCGGTGGAGGCCGAGCGAGGCCAGCCGCCGCAGCGCCGCGGCCCGGCCCTCGTCGTCGTCGTCGTCGTCGCCGTCGCCGTCGCCGCCGCCGCCCCTCCCCCTCGGGCCCCCCACCACAGCAGGGAAAGCCCATCTAAGGACGATTATAGAGACGGTGGTTTATTATTAGGAGGAGGACGGTTATGAGGAGGATTATTTAGATGGTGTTTTATTATGATGATTGTTATGATGACTGTTAGATAGACGGTGGTTTATTATTATTAGTATTATTATTAGTATTATTATTAGTATTATTATTAGTATTATTATTAGTATTATTATTATTATTATTATTATTATTATTATTATTATTATTATTATTATTATTATTAGTATTATTATTATATAGAAGGTGTTTTATTTTGATTATTATGATTGTTATTATGACTGTTATAGAGACGGTGGTTTATTATTAGTGTTAGTGTTATTATCGAGCTCTATTTGTTCTTCTGCCTTCTTTTTGTTGTTTTGTGACAGAAGAGGAAAGGGGGGGAGAGAGGGGAGGAGGTGAGGAAAGCCCCCCCCAGAAAAAAAGAAAGAGAAAGGAAAAATAAAAAAAATGAGGAAAAAAGAAAAGAACAGAAAAAAAAAAGGAAGTAGTGAAGCAGCAAAGGAAAGAGAAGAAGGGTGTGGAGGTTGTAGTGTGTGAGGGGGAGGAAGAGAGGTGTATAGAAGAAAGAGGAAAACAAAAGCAAAACAAACTCCTCTTAAAAAAATAAGTAAAAGAAAATGAAAAATCCCTGGAGCAGCGGGGGGAAAGGCGATAATATCTATATCTATATATATATAGAGAGAGAGAGAGAGAAAGAGATAGTTAGATATCTATATTAACCTCGGATGGGTAGATAAATCAAGAGGCTGTGCATAAATGTTTCTCCCTTTTTTTCTGCTCCCCCTCAACAATGGTGAGGAGAAGGGAAGAAGGGGCCTTTAGAAGAAGGAGAAGGGGGAGGGAACTTTCTTTTCCTTTTTAAAAAGGCAACGATTCCTGAATGTTAACGATAGATGTACCTACTACAGAAAGAAGCCTTTTTTTTCTTTTTTGAGCCTTTATCAGATGGATCTTCTAGCAACAAACAAAAAAAGAGAACAAAGAGGATCAGAAGGCTTGGATCTTTTTTCTAAGCTTAACGCACACATGCAAGAAAACATAAAATACTCCTCACAAGAATGGGATTGTAAAGAAAAAAGGGGAAATAGCATTTCATGAATTAAAATCTCTGCAGACTTTGTGCTCTTCCAAAAGACGAAGAAGAAAAAAAGAAAAAAGAGTATACATAAACGCAAACTATAAACACAATCGCTCAAGTGATTTTGAGAAAGGGGCACCCTCTCCCTCCTCCCCCATTATAACTCTTTTTTTTTTCTGATTTAGTCAACAAATTAGAGAAATGCTGAAAAAGCTGTACAACTCAGAGGGGAGAAGAGGGGAAAAGAGGGGGGAAAGCAGAGGGGAAAAAAAGACGTCCAAAAGAGATTAAAGCAAGTCAAATGTATGCTAAAGAAAAATAATACTACTCATAATAAATGAACTAAAAGAGGGGGGGAGAGCGGCGGGGAAAATCAAACGCCATCGCATTTATATATATATATATATATATATATATATAAGAAAATGTCTGCAATAATAAGAGCATAAGCTCAATTATTAATTATTTTTTTATACACTTCTTCTCCTTCCCTCTCTCCCCCACCTCTTTTGTACATCTCCAACTCCCATTAAATTCCACTACACCATTCCTGTGGATGCTCTCTCTCACGCACACTCACTTTTTTTCTCGTAAAATGGGGAAATTAAACGGTGCGATTTTTAACTCATAATTCACAGAAGAAAAAAAAGAAAAAGCAATGAAATGAGCTTAACTATGAAGATACTTCCATCATTGCATACTGTGTCTGAGGCAATTCCTTTATCTAATTTGTCAAGTTTTCTTATTTTATTTTCTTTAAATAAGGAAATCATTGAAAGCCTTGACCCTTTTTTTTTTTTTACATTCCAATGATAGCGGAAGAAAAAAAGGGGATATATATATATATATATCCAACACCAGTAAAGCACTTGTAAAGCACACTTCATTTTTTTCCCCTTTTTTTAAAAGGAAAAAAAGCTTGCTAAAGAAAATAAGAATAATGAGGTTGGTGATAGTCAAGCAATGCAACTTTCTTTCTTCATATATATATATATATATATATATATATAGGTGAAGATACCAAAATTAGTCTTATGGTCGGTGGCGCTCTTTTTTCTTTTCCTTTTTCTCTTCAGAAAAAGCCTCCTAGGAAGAGGAGGAATAATCATAATAATAGAGGCCCCTTTCTTATCATAAAGTATCTACACAATATATACATCAACCACAAAGGCTTAAAAGAGAGGCCTATACGCAAATCATCTGCGCAACGTCGTGTGGTTATTCCGTTTTATCTGCTTTTCTTCTTTCTTTCTTTTTTTTTTTTTAAAAAAAAAAGGCACGAAGCAACAACAACAACAACAACAACAAATATATATAAAAGACGAAAAAAGAAAGAAAGAAAAAAAGAAAAAGAAAAAAAAAATAAAAAAAGCTGTGTGAAAATCTCCCCTCCCCCCCCTCCCCCTCCCCTCCCCTTCCCCTCCTCTCCTTAACTTAGCACCCCCTATTCGACGAATTTAAGGTCTTCGAAAGGTCTTCCTCATCGCGCAGCATATCACTAATGGAGACGAGCATTTTTTACAATTTGGTCCATATCCGCCTTTTGTCTTTCCAAGAGATGGCGTACCTTGTTCACGTACTCGTCCACGGAGTCGGACTCCTCGAAGGATTGGATCGCGCGAATTTCGTCCTTGATGCCCGTCATTTTCGAGTCGATGTGCCGACGATGGAGCGCGACGAGCTTCTCCTCGGCCTTGCCGATCTCCTCGACGACGTAGGCGTGGACCTTGCGGACCTGCCATTCCTCGTCCTTGCGAAGCCCCCCGCCGGGGGCGTTCAGCAGGCCGTTCCTCGCCCCCCCATCGCCGTTCTCGTGCGGATTATCTTTATTATCTTTATTATCCTTATACTACTTTATGATGATGATGAGGATTGTTGTTGGGGTTCGTCGTCATCTCCTCGTCGTCGTCGTCGTCGTCGTCGTCGTCGTCGGTTTGCTCGAGCGCGGCGATGTGGTTTTGCACGATGGTCGCGATCTTCGGGTCCTTCACCCGCACCCGTACGGCGGCACGCCCAACACGGTGATGATCCTCTCGCGCTTTATTAGTAGCAGAATCTTTATTAGTAGCAGTATCTTTATTATCTTTATTATTATTATTGGGGGGCCGCCATTGACGCCCCCCAGGCGAGCGCGCCCCCGCGGCGCCGGCTAGCGTGACCTGCTGAGGAGACTCCCCCTCCGCAATGCCGTTATTATTATTATTATTATTATTATTATATATTATTATTATTATTATTATTATTATTGTTTTTTTATTATTATTGCTATTGCCGCCCTCCGCGTTCGTCTCCGGGGGCGCGAAATCGCTCACCCAGTCGGGGGCGATTTCGTAGCGACGGGGCGTGCTCAAAAGGGCGTCGTTTCACCCGTCGAGCGGCGGCCCCTGCGCCGGGGACGACGGAAACCGGTTCCATTTTCCCCCCGCTAATATTATTATTATTATTATTATTATTATTATCTCTATGAAGATCCTTCACGCGTTGGGTATAACGCATGGTGTTAATCGTGTTCACGCAGTGCTGCGCGGTGGGCGAGATGGTGGCAATCATCGTCGTCCGGCTGTTCCCCGTGAAGGAGTCCCGCAGCACCTCGGTCAGGATGGAGCCGCGAAAGGGCACATGGCTCTTTCCCATCCCCAGCGCCCGAATACACTCCTTTAACGCCAACAACGACTTGTTAATCTCCGCCCCTTCCATTCGGGTTTTACGATCGCAATCAAAGGTGTCCGCCCCTCGCTCGTTCCCGGCGAGGTCGATGAAGGAGATCTTCCCAATCGTCCTCGGCCCTCGACGGTTGTAATTTCCCCCCCTCCAACAGCGGAGGCCCGCTCACGGACCTCGATCTGCAGGACGGCGTGCGAGCGACTGCTTTCGCTGTTCGCGCTCGTCTGCCCCGCGGCGCGATAGGCGCTTCCGCGTTTAATGACATCCAAAATCTGCTGAATATCCCCGACCTGGTGCTCGCTTAGGCCGCAGATGTTAATCACCTTATCCGCGTCCTCGCGGGCGAACAGCCGCTCATGGTCGTTTAACAAATCGAATATCTTTCGTCCGTAAATTTCGTAAAAGGCGACAAAAACATCCGCGTTGAGGTACGCCGCGCGGGCGAAGATCTCCTTCGCGGCGATGGCGTACAGCCCGGGCTCGCGGGTGGAGCCCAGCATCGTGTGCGTCTTGCCAGAGCCCGTTTGGCCGTACGCAAAGCAGGTCGCGTTGCCATGGCTAAACACCGTCTCCACGAGCGGCAAGCAGCACCGCGCGTAGACCTCGGCATTGCTGACGTCCTCGCCGAAGACCTCGTCGAAGGTGAAGGTATGGCGCTCCGTGTACGGCGTTAAGTCGTACTTCACCTTGGGCTCGTGCACGACGACGCTCGGGTTCGGGGTCTCGACGATGTCCCCTTCGCCCCCTTCCGGCACCGGCCGCTTCCGCACCGCGACGCAAATCCGACTGCTATTCCCACTCATCCGAGGGGACGAAAAAGGGCGAGAAGGCGAAGGAAAAGAAGAAGGCGAAGGAAAAGAAGAAGGAGGGGGAACAGCACGCGCTTTAACGCTCGCGGCGTCTTCCGGGGCCGCCGCTTTGGCTCGTCGCTTCGTCCTTTTGTCGAGGCTCTCCGGCTTCCCGGGCTTTCGAAGATCCGGTAGCGTCACCAAACGACGTTGGGGCGTGTGCTCCGTCAGGGTGGGCCCGCGTTAAGCTGAGATAGCCGATCGAATAATCGTAATAATAATAATAATACTAACAATAATAATAATAAGAAGAAGAACAATAAAAACAATACCAATAATCGAAAAAAAAGTTGAAATATATAGAGATAGAGATAGAGAGATAGAGATAGGAGAAGAGTGCTGCTTCGCGGTCACCTTCTTCTATTATAGGGTCTCTTTCCTTTTCTTTTCTTTTCTTTTTTTTAAAAGATCTGTGTCCCCGAAATTCGGCTGAAATAAGAGGCTAGGCTAATGTCGAGCAAAAAACAAAAACAAAAATAAATTCGACTTCAATTCGAAAAAAAAATCCCCTTGTGAGGGATTGAAAAGAAATGAATTTTCTTTTTAATCTAAAGGATCCATAAAGAAAAAAGGGGGAAAAAAAAAGTATAATGAACCATGGAAGAGTATCATAGCAGACAAAAAAAAAAAGCACAAACATGATTGACTTCAGGAGGGGGATATAATTTTCTTGTCTTTTCTTTGTTTCTTTTTTTGAGTACTGTTTTTTGCGACTTAACCCCTCAAGGCTTTTCCCTACTTCCAGGGCAAGGTAAAGATAAAAAAAAAAAGATTCCTAAATATTTCTGCTACCAGAGTACACAAATATTTTAAAAATCGCAATGGGTGATTTTTTTTAAAGGTACATTCCACGCATCCACTTCGCTTCTTCGATCGATGTTTTGACTCTTATCCATTAGAATTCGGGAAATACATTTTTCTTCTTTAATCACATCAAGAAAAAAGAAAAGGGTAAAAAAAATTAGTCCACATAACCACCTTCCAACAGATTGTTATTATTATCATTAGTATTCATTTTTAACGATAAATTTTAGGTATTAAAAAAAAGAAAAAAAGAGAAACATCTATGCCTCCCAAAAGAAGAAGAAGGGGCGAGGAAAAACCAAAAAGAATCAAAAACACCCTTACCGAAGGACTTCGCCTTTTCCTTTATCCTCTTTATCTTTTACTCTCTTTTCACATACAAACACGCGCTCGCATACTTTATACATATATATATATATATATATATATGAGGATTCTTTTGTTGTTATTTTTTCTTCACCCTTTTTCCCCTTTCTATCTATCTCTATATATAGAAAGGGAGAAAAAGAGAGAGAGGGAATTACCCCCCACACCACTCTACGCGAAGAGCATTAAAAAAGCCAGCATAAGCGGAAAGAGCCCGATAGCCTCTGTGAGGGCAAATCCCCCCCAAAAAAAAAAAAAAATAAATAATAGCGTAATTAAAAAGCCGCTTGGTTAGGTTTAGTTGTCGTGCGCGGGCCCGTAAAAGGGAGCCGAAAATGGTCCCGATGCCCATCCCAACGCCCCCGTCGGGGTGGTTCGGAAAGAACAGCAGCATCCGAGATGCTTGGGGGGATTCCGATTCCTGTTCGGACGAATAGGAATCGGAAACCTCATAAAAGGAGGAAGAAGAAGAAGAAAGCCCGAGAACTTAACGAGAAAGAGGACTCGAAACGACTCGACGGATCATCGTGGAAGGCTTATGAAGAAGGAGCAAGGAAAAAAAGAGAATAATGATGATAATAATAATAATAATAATAATAAACAGAGGTCGCTCGATAAAGGATGTGTGTCTAAGAGAGTAAGGTATAAACGAAGTAAAGTTCGTTGACGCTAATAAGCATAAATAAATAAGTAGAAGAGTAACCAACGGGAAAAGAGAGACAAGGCTATAATAGAGGGAAGAAGAATAATGTTTTATTATTATTATAATAATAATAGAATAGGGGAGAGGGGGGAGGGAAATAACATCATTATCCATGACAATAAAAGCAGTGAATACCACCAAGAAGAGAAGAGGAGATGAATATGCATCATTCATCCATTTCCTCTTCCTGACCTTCCCTCTTCTCCCCTCTCTTTCTCTCTCTCTAGAGTATAAAAAATCACGAAGTGAGTAGGTAAATGTATGACATTAAACACATTTCAGAAATACAACTAGTTCGATTACAGTTGTTGTTTCTTTTGTAATAAAAAAGATTCAAGCGTCAGCATAAATGCATGGAGGGGGGAAAGAATTCTGCAGATTATTTTCTCTTTTAACGTCCGCAATTGCAATTGCGGACGAATTTTCAGCTGGGCACATTCATCCATCCGAGGAGGAAAAAGAAGAAAAATAGATTTCAAATAGACGACGACGAAGAAGTGGAATAAAGAGTGAGAAAGAGAAAGAGAAAGAGAAAGGAAGCAAAAAATAAAAAGAAAATAAATAAATTAATAATAACAACAACAACAACAACAACCCCCAAAAAAAAAAAAAAAAGAAAGAAAACGCGAACCCGATCCTGTGTTTTCTTTATATATAAATCATCGAATTCGTTTTCCTCGAATATCAAATCGATTATCCGCGGCGGCCTGGAAAAGGTTGTGGGGTGGTTTTTCTTCTTGCGGAATTGTCCTTATTGGTGAAGGTCTTCGAGCGGACTTTTTTCACCCGCCCGCGGTCCATCTCCATCTCCCACATCGGATCCCGAACACGCTGCTGAAATTTCGGGCCATCCGGCCGCGTTTGAAGGCTCCCCGGCGTCGTGTGCGCGATGTAATCGTGCAGTTTAGCCACCGCCTTGAGCCCTGTGTGCGACATCGCCAACGACGACGATTCCCCCCCGAAACTATGATTATAATGATGATGATGATGATGATCGCTAGTAGGAGGAGGGGGCGTATGGGTAGGCGTTGCCGTTGTCGGGGGGGGCTTTAAAGGTGAAATCGCGAACGCGGAATCGATCCTTCGCACACGAACCCACTCCTTGGGGTGCATTTCCCGATTCCTATTTTCCATACTCATCGCATTAGCACTCGTCGTCGTCGTATTATTATTATTATTATTATTATTAGAAGAAGTAGGAGGGGGAGTAGGCGTGGAATTCGACCATGGAAAAGTGGCCTCCGCGGTGGTTGAAGGGGCGGTGCTGTTGGGGAGGGAAAGCGGCCGTAGTCGTGGGGCTACTGCTGCTGCTGCTGCTGCTGTTGCCCCACCTCCTCCGTCGATCTCCGTCTGGGGTTCTCGCAAAAAACGCGAACCATTCGCCCGATGGGATAACGGTAAAAGAAGGACATTGTTTTTGCTCAAAGGATGGCGACGAAGTAAATCCAAATTCACCGCGTTGGGCTCCTCGTCGTCCTCCTCGTCTTCGTCGTCGTTGGGGTCCTCGCGGGGCCCCGACGAGGTGGGGGCGGGGGGCCATGAATACGGCGTCCTCGCGTGGGCCTCTTTTTCGCGCGTCTTTCTCTTCGACGACGGGGAAGGCGGGGAAGAGGGAAGGGCGTTCCCGTCATTATTCACGCTCGTCGAGCTCGCGTTTCCCGCCATGCAGACCTCCTTTTGACGACGCTCACGAAGACGCGCGAGGGCCTCGCCTTCGCTAAGTTCCTCCCCCCACACCTCCCCCTCCTCTTCTTTGCTATTATTATTCTTATTATTATTATTGGGCTCCACCGCAGGACGCGATTTCCCCACCCCCACGTCTTTTCCTAGCCTAGAACGCTGCAAGGTCGATTTTTCTCCATCCAGGTCCCCTCGCTTTCGTACACCACCCTGTTCGGCTGGGATGCGAGAATAAAAAAGCATATAAGCATGCTGATTTAAGGCCTTTTCCACGCTAATAGGGTAGACTCTGGCATCATCGCAAAGATACCAAGCCCCATTGCGCGCTCGCACGACGGTGTAGTAATGGCCATGATTAATCGATCCTCCTTCGCGAATGCAAACGGCATTTAGTTCATAGCGTACTAAAGCCCGACTATGGGAATGCTCTGTGGGTTCTTTTCCTTTATTATTTCGCAAATCCATCGTCCCCCCTCTTCCGGTAGCCTGCCGTCGTTCAATCGAGGACGTCAGAAAAGGCGTAAGATCTAGCTCAAGAGGATAACTAACCATTCGATTAATCTTTCCGCCGTTATTTTGAAAGCGTTTAAGGTGGATCATTAGGACGTTCGGGGGGATATAAACAGTCATTTGTTTGGTGGCCTGGACGTAGACCTCGCGCGGGGTTAAATAGCACCTCCCGGCGATCTTTTCCGGCTCGCAAAAGGCCTCCAGACACTGCTCTAACGTATGCCCAACAGGTTCGACATGGAGGACGGACATGGGATCGTAAGTGTTCGAAAACAAGCTCTCCTCGGGTGAAAATCGATCATTGTTTAGAGGATGATCACCATTATGATGGTGCTGGTGGCTGTTGCTCATCGCGCTACTCTTTTTCCTAGACGACGTCATCGGGGGGGTTCACATGATGGCCGGCCTTTTGTTGAAGGGAAAGTCGTAAATCGGCCGCCTCCTGGGGCTTCCCCGCGCGCTGCAGCTGCTGGAGCTCGTCCTGCGCGCCCCACGCCACCTGTGAGCGTAAATAACCCCCACAAATTCGAAACAGCGCGTTCGTTAACGCCAGACGCGGCTCTAATTTTTTCGGCCCTACTTGACGATATAAAATGGCCTTTTCACACGCGGAGAGGAGCTGGACGGTGAACTCGTGGGCGTCGCTTTGCGTGCCGATGGAAAAGCGCTTGGAAAGCAACGGAAGTCGAGAGGCCAGGAGAGCTGGACGGTAGGCCGAACGCGGGCTGGAGCGCCCCGCCATCGACGAGGCCCCCGCGTTGGGGGCTGTCATTTCCCGAATCGTCTCCCCGAGGACGTAGGCAAAATCAAACGGCGCGTTAATGGGGTTATAAGGGGCCTTAAAACGCTCCGTGAAGTACTGGGAAAGGGCGGGCGTGTAGGCCATAGCCTGTAAGACGGCATTCATAAAACACGTATTCCCAAGATTCACCAGCCCAACCCCCACGGACGTTATCTCGCGCCAGCGAAGATGCATACAACGCTCGAGCTCGTCGCGGCTGCAAAGAAAACTCGCCCGATCAAGCCGTCGAGGATTGCCCTCATCATCGTCCTCCTCATCGCCCTCTTGTGTTATAATCCTCTTCCTGTTCTCCGTCGTCGTCGTCGTCGTCGTCGTTGTCAGTATGATTAGCATCATCCTCATCGTCATTACAATTCTTTTGATCACCATTACCGTTTCCGCCTTTAAAAGTTGAATGGCCGTTGGAAGGGTCTTTTTCAATTCCTCGTCGGGCGACCTCGCGTTGTTGCTGGGTGTGATGGGGGTTAAGAACGATGGCATGACGAGGATACCCCACCACCTGCGGACGGCGATAGCGGACAAAATCAATCGGACGAAAAAGACCCTCCCTGCCATAATACTCCGTAAAGGTGGACGATGTAGAATTCATTCGGTTGATATTCTTTTTATTTTCTTATCTTTTCGCTTATTTTTATTTTTATTTTGGTGTGTGTGTGTGTGTGTGTGTGTGTGTTTTGTGCTATATACTGTTATTACTATTATAATATATATCAATATAGATATAGATATATGCCTACTCCTTTTTCACCTCAATATTAAAACGAACAAAAAAAGAAAAGTAAAGTAAAGTAAAGTAAAACAACTATACAGATAAATAAAAATGTGTACGTAATATAGACGTGCTCAGGCACCTTTTGTCTCTAGAGGATCTAACTAAGAAGGGTATGTAAACTTCTACGTTTGACTTCCCTGTAAGTTGACCGCTCTGTTTTAGAAAAACAAAAGAAAAAAAAGTTTCCCTCTCTCTTGTGTAGACTGCAGGGAGGCAAAAAAAAATCGGTAAAATAGGGGTTTATTATCATTATTTTTAAGAGCAAATAGTGAAAAAAACAACAACTAAATAACTATACAGTATAATGATGAAGAAAAAAAGAAAAATTCTTTTACGATAAAAATGAAAGGATCAATAAAACATACGTCATACTTTTAGTCACGACACGGTATTTTCGGGAAAAAAAAATACCATAATTGAGAAAACGCACATGTCACCGATCTCTCAATGGCGTCCCGAGCGAAATCTAATAGACATATATATATATATATATATATATTTATATTTATTTTGATTTCTTGCGACTATCATTTCGTATGTTTTCAACACTAATAATATACAAAAGCCAAGGAACCTACATGCGTTGGAAAGCACCCAAAACAGCTCTCCCCCCCTGCCCCCCCCCCCCCACACACACACAAAAAAAAAAAAAAACCTCAAACTAATATTCTTTGACTAGCAGCAATGCTAGAGAATAATAATAATAAAGGACAATAATAAAAATGGGGAAAAAAAATATTTTCTTCACGGAGGCGAGGTATTGGACCAAACGACTTCCTTCTTAAGCAAAAAGGTTGTTCGCGATCGCGTTTGGGGCCTTTGGTTGGCAGCTAAAACAGCGGCAGAAACGGGCAGTGATTTCCCCTTTTCCCCCTCCAAAATATTCTCGGATAAAGAGGAAATGGCGAAACGACCTTCCGAAGAGCTTGACAAAGTCGAAAATTCGGGTTTCATCGCAGGGGAAGAAGTCCCCCCGCCTTCTTCTTTAGAGGCCTCTGAAGGGATGGGTGCTTCTTTTGGATGATTTATTTCCTTCAGGTGAAGGCTTTCATGGGCCTGATATTTCATCGGCAAAGCGCTCCCCGAAGTGGAGGCTCGTCGTTTAAAGCCGAGAGGAATGCGCAAAAGTGTGTTCGGGGAGGCCGCGTTCGCCCCACAAGAGGGTCTCCTGGGAAGGAAATGATCTAAATGAACGGTTGCCTGAGGCGTAGAAGAAGACGATGGCAAAGTTCCCTCAAAATTTTCCATTTTAGTATTATTACTAGTATTATTATTAACGGCAGGAGACGAAGAAAGAACGGTGGATGGCGTAGGGGGCTGCTGCACGGCGGTGCGGTTAAGGCGAAATGTCGTCCGTCGTGGGAGCTCCTTCGAGCTAGGCGTTGGAATAGACGAGGAAGACGAAGAAGATATTGGAGGAGGAATTATAGGAATGGCAGAAGAAGAACTACTACTACTACTACTACTACTATTATTATTATTATTATTATTATTATTATCATTATTGTTAGGCAAAGAAGAGGAAGAAGGCGGAAGATTACAAGGCGAGGAACGGGTGCTATTCGCAGAATCCCCTGTCGTGGAGGAGAGCGGCACGCGCGGGCTGCTCGTGCGCGCTCTTATGGGGTTTCCCCTTGTTGGGATGCCTGCTATCATCGCTATGGGCTTTTCATCCAGCGTGTTTGCCAACGCATTCGGCGCTCTCGTCTTTGTGTTTGTGGTTTCTGGGGGTGTCCCGCTTGTTCGCCCTGTTGGTTGGGGGTTTAGCCTACCGTGCATGAGATCCAGAACGGAGGTCGCGGCGACGGCGCCTGTGGGCGGAACCTCCCGCCCGCCGTCGTGGAAGGCCATTTTTCCCCCGCCAACGACGACGACCGCCCACGCGGGGCGTTTAAAGGCCCCTGAAGAACCGAACTCTTCGCCCCTTCCGACGAGCGGGGGTTCGGCGAGGAACCTTTCAAAGCCCCCCGTGCGCGGTGGTACTCGTCGATGGTTAACAGCACCTTCGCTTGGGCCGTGGTGGAAGGGGAGGGCAAAGGGGAGTGCGGTGAAATAGCAGCCCTTTCCCTCTTCTTTTTTGGAGTATGATCTTTAGTAGTAGTAGTAGTAGTAGTAGGAGTTGAATAGGGTTAGAATAAACATCATGATGAACGGCCTTCTGGTCTGACGGAGTGGTGCTGCGCTGGGAGGGGTGCAAAAACTCGTCGAGGGTGCCCTGCGAGGAGGAAATGTCCCGACGGGCGATTTTTTGACACCCCCCGGCGCTGTTTAACAGCCCATCCCCCGCGAAATCTTCTTTGGGGGTGGTGATGAAAATAATTCCCCCCCAACACCGCGGACGTCACCGTTAACTTGGACTGCAATAAAGGCCAAATCACCCCATCCGAGGTGCCCTCCGCGAGGAGGTATTTAATCGTGCAGGGGCTTTCTTGTCCAATGCGATGAACGCGATCCTCGCACTGGAGGTGGGTGCTGGGGTTCCAGTCTAACTCGGCAAAAATAACCACCCTCGCGGAGGTTAAATTAAGCCCCGTCCCGCTCGATTTCATTGACAAAATCGCCACCTGACAGCTTTTTTCGTGTTGAAAATGCCCAATCAGCCGCTCGCGCTGCGCGATCGAGGTCTCCCCGGTGATGTAGATGTAATCAATGGGCTGTCGTGGGCGAACGCCCTCGACGGCCTCGCGGAGGGCCTCCATCATGCACTGGTGATGGGCAAAAAGAATAATTTTATCCCCATCAGGAAGGTTCTGTTCGACCATGCTGCTGACGTAGTCCTGTACGGCGGGGATTTTAGCCCTCGCGGTGGCGATTTTCAGCTCAAACGCATTCGGCGCCCGACTGGAGAGATCCCCGGCGAGGACGTTTGCCGAGGACGAGGGCGAAGAAACCCCCCCCCCGCCCCCGTCAGCCGACGACGACGAAGCGATAGAGCGGTGAAGTGCGAGGACCTGCCCCTCCAACGCCTTTCGCTCCTTCGCGGTAATGCAAACGTACAATAACTGACGCGTCTTCACCGGCAACTCGGCCTCTCCGATTTCCTTCTTCATCCGTCGAATGAAAAATCCCCGCAAAAGCAAATGCAGCTCATCACTGTGTGAGTGCCCATTCGCGTCGATGCCAAAACGACTCACAAAGGCGTTGCAATAACGCGCGCCGTACTGCGATTTTGCTGGGATGAAAGCAGGAAAAAGGGCCTGCAGTTGGCTATAAAGCTCCATCGGCCGGGACATCGCGGGGGTGCCGGATAATAAAACAACACGCTTTGCCCCTTGACAAATTCGCAGCGCGAGCTGCGCGCGCTTGGTCGATCCCGCTTTAATGTAATGCGATTCATCTAAAATAACCACCCCAAACGACAACCGCTCGACTAATTTTAACAGCGCGTAGGAGACGACGACGATGTCGTGTAAAGGGGAAACGCCCGACGCCTTCACCGAGCTCCCTTGCAGGGCGAGCATGCGCGAAAAGGGAATTCCGCAAAATCGGTTAAACTCCTTCATCCAATTCTCCGTCAAGGACATGGGGCAGGCCACCAACACCGGCCATTCTTCGCGATAATGATGCGCAATGGCGATGGCCTGAATGGTCTTTCCAAGGCCCATTTCATCCGCAATCATCGCACGTCCACCTCGGGAGAGGACAAACTCCACGGCTTTTTTCTGGAATTGTTTTAACTGCGTGTAGACGATGTCGTTCTCATCTATCGCCTGCGCGGAGCCCCTCCGCAGCCCTCCCGCGTGGTCCTCGATCATCTGCTGCGTTCGCTGGAACGTGCGAAAAAAGAAGGCGGGAATCTCCTGCACCAGGACGCGCGAGAGCGCGCGCGCAAACGAGCAAGCAGGCCGTGGTAGTATTTCATCGAATAAAGATAAGCCTCTCGGCTAGGGTACCAAAGCGGGTCCAATGCCTCGTCCTCAAGCGTGCTTTTTAGCTCGTCATGGCTGTGCAAATCGCCCTGCACGCTCGCCATGACCGCGAGCGAGGATTCGGGGATTTTCCCCCCCCGCTCGCGGGGTTTTCGAGCTCCTCTGCGGGGTGCAATAAAGCCTCGAATCGAACGACGACGACGTCAGGGGGGGTTGTCGTGGTGAAAAGCACCCGCGTGTAGCCCTCACACTGGACAGGGGCTAACGCGTAAAAGCGGCATCGATTAAACGGGCAAACAAATAAGGACTTCCCATCGCGGCTGATAATATTCCGCGCGGGACGACCACAATGACAGTCCATCAAAGGTTCAGCCCTTTTTGGAAAAAAAAAAAATATATATATATATATATTTATTTATTTATATAGAACTATAACGATAACAATGAGTACGATTTATGAAGGGTGTCTATTCTATACTAAATAATATCTAGTGATGTATAAATAAATATATATATATAAATATATATATATATATGATTAAGCCACTTCAAGTAAAAAGAAGCAGCAACTATCTGATTCTACTAAATGACGTGAAGAAGCACACATACGCAGGATTTAGACATATCTATATAAAGAATTAAGATTGGCAACACATACAATAAAATACATTCATTTACCCAGAGGAGGGGAAAAAAAGAGAGAGAAAAGACTATTTTATTATTATTAAGATGTGCAATTCGGCTAAAGGAAACACACGCGCAGATGATTCTATCACACTGGAGAAGAGAAATAAAAACATCTCGGACTTAACGTATTCAGGGAGAACCTCGTATTTCCATAACTAGCTGTCTTCCCTATATATATATATATATATATATGTTCCCTTTCAGACGTAAGCACGATTAATATTAATAATTTATTTTTAAGCGTCCAATCGAAAAAAAAGAAAAAAATTGTAGGAAACAACGTATTTCCTCCCCCTCTCTAGAACCAAACAACCTGCCCCCCCCCACAAAATCTCAACACTTTCCTGTCCCTTTTCACACACTCCTCGTTTTCTTTCCCCTCATTCGCGAGAAAGGCTCAAATACGTCCAAAAAACTTTTCTTTTATTTACGTATTTGTTTGCAAAGCTGTCGTATTATTAGCCTGATACCGTCTAATCTTTCCTCTCGGGAATTCCTTCCCTCCTTTCTCTTCCACGGCCTCTGGTCTCGTTCTTTTCATCTTATCAAGGGGTAAACGCGGCTTTGCTGGTCGTTTTCCTCCCCTTTTCTCTTGTATAGAAGAGGAAAATTCCGCATGCGCGCGACGGGGTTCATGATTGGGAGTATTTTTATTCGTTTTAGTTTGTCTAGGGTAATATTGCTTTTGTTCACGTTCTTGCGATTGGTAAACCGCGCGATCCCACAATCCTTGGAGTTCTTCCAGCTCTTCGAGCGGTTGTTGAGCGCTTAGCCTTACTGTTAGGGCGAGTTTGCGTAAATATCTTACCTCTTCCGCTGTTTGCTGTAAAGTAATAAAGGAGAAGACGCTATTCTGAGCACCAACTAAGCAGGCCGCACTAAGAAGCCTTAACAACTTCAAAACCGCAATAAATAACGGTGATTCAAAGGCTCTTCCACTATTATTACTATTATTATTCGTCGCAATAGTTGAAGGACTATCATTAATACTCATAATATGATGAATATCCATAATCCCATTTTCCCGTGCGAGCGCGAGGGCAACGTCGAGGATGCCGCGCAATAACCCCCCCTCCACCGCCAGCTGTCGGCCCACCGCCTGCGAGCAGGAGAAGGAAATTATAAACCGTAAAGCCTCTAAAATAGAAAGACGCAGCTTAACCGACGAAGAGGCGGCCCTCAAAAGAAGAAGACAGCGTTGAAGGCTTTCGGATTTTGCCAAAGCCGCGACGTCGCCGTTGGTGTCCCCGCTATGGCGAATTAAACGAATAAAAAAAGAAAGCTGCGGGGGGGTTTCTTTTTGCAATCCCGCCATCGCCTCCTCGCTGGAGGTGGCTAAAATAGGCCGCCCGAAGTCTTTTTTTCCCCTTTTAGCCGTTGTTTGGAGCTTTTCTGCCCTGCCAAGGCCGTTTTCCTCCCCTCGCGGCTGCTGCTCAAGAACCATCAGTGGAAAGCTAATCGCCGCGAGCGGAAAGGCCGCGGCCCAGTCGGCGAAAGGCACCGCCGTCGAAAAGGCACGTAGGGGGTCGATATAAAAACGAATAAAATGATTATGCAAAGGATCCGAAAAACGTGAAAGAGCCTCTATGGAGAGAATTAAAAAAGACGAAAAAGGCGCCGGTAATCGCGGTAAAAAGGACGACGACGCCGAAGAAACGAAACCCCTTTCTGCTCCCCCTGTATTATTTTTACTATTATTATTATTATTATTATTAATAGCAGTAGCAGTAGAATAATGAATATCGCCTGAGCTATCCGCGAGTTCGGGCGTTGAGGAAAAGGCGATGGAGTTTTCCCCAGCCCTACGCTGGCCCGGGCGTTGTCTGCGGGATTGTTTTTCCGCCAGTTGGATCATTTTAAGCCGCGCGAAGGTTAAAATAATCAGCCGTGGGCCCCCAGGGACGTACACCTGCGAAAGGGCGGCCGCGCTCATCTGACGAAGGCCCTCCTCCGTGAACGAAAGCGCGCGAATTAAAAAAGGCAGGCATCGAGCCCCTAAAAAGCGATAGGGCGTAAGCGCCATCAGGGCGGGGTTTTCGTTTTCTTTTTGCCTTGGAAAAGCCCTCGTCCGCATTCCGGGAGGGAAAGGACGGTTTGAATAAGCGGAAGAAGATAACGCGGGTCGAAAAGGCGGGCGGAGGAGACCTCCACGAGGTCGCCCATCGCGAGGTCGCCCTCCCCCGTCAACTCCGGGAAGACCGCAC
>JAHSUH010004508.1:0-10551 GCA_025388415.1 Cynanchum wilfordii | reverse complement strand
AAATCCATTTGTCATTTATTTATTGTTTGGTCCATAGTTGCATTGATGCAATCCTTTTGGTGGATTGCACCACAAGATATTATAACATCTTAACAACTTTAATCTATTAATTCAAATACAATACAAACTTAAAATCATACAAAAAAAAAGAATTATGCCAATAAATAAGGAAACAATTACCACTCCGGAAATGAATTTCAATGTCATTGCAGGAGATACCTCAGTGGATTGTGTACGTGCCTCCGAGGACACAGTTTCTGCCTCTACAGTCTTTTTCTTACTGTCTCTCTTGGATGGACTAGAGACGCTGGATCCAAAATCTCTGGATTTGATTTCAGTGTCAACAACCTTTTTGCCGAGGTCTTCATTGGTAGTTTCAGAAGAAGCCAACTTGATTAAAATCTGTTCCAATTCTTCTTTAACTGCGGCAGATCTTTCACTGGATTCAGTCAATTGTACCTCATAGTTCTTAATTTGATCTTCAAGCACTTCCAGTTTCTCATACAATGATTTCACCTCAGAGTCTTTGCTTGTGAAATTAGCAATGGCTTCCTGAAGCTTTGATTCTGAATCCTTGGACATACTCTCATGTAAAGCTTCAATATCTAAACTTCTAGTTGTTGCATGGTCCAGTAATTTTCCTTGATTTTCCAGCTGCTCTTCGGCAGCTTTGAGCTTCTCCATAACTTCGCTTTCTCTCTTTTCTGCAACCTTAAGATTATTTTCAGTGCTTTCCAATTTTTTTCCAGTAACATTCAGTTTCTTGTGCATACCTTCAAGAAGATCATCTGCTTCTCCTAGCATTTTAAAGAAGCTTTCTAAGGTTTTCTTCTTTTTTGTTACTATATTTAAGAGCTCCAGCAGTTCCTTTTCCTTCTCATTAGCCATATTTAGAGAAACCTCTGCACTTGATGCCTTGGATTTGTATGCCTCAAGTTCCACTTCAAGTTCAAATACCTTCTCAGACTGTTTCTTACATTTTTTCTCTAATGTGCTTAATTGTTCTTCAACCTCTCGAATCCTGCTCTTCTCTGTTTCAAGCAACAGCTCCAACTCACTCACCTTTTTCCTAGCATCATCTGCTCTAGAATGAGATGCCTGCATCAGATCTTCAAGTTCAAGGTTGCGTTGATGGATACTGTTAGCCAACCCCTCGTATTCAACACTCTTCTCCTTGGCATTCTTTAACTCCAATTCAAGCTCTGAATTTCTTTCGGTTGATTGTTTCAGGTCAGATTCTAGTTTGTCACACTTATCCAGGTATTCTTGAGATTGGCCAATTAATCGATTCTTTTCTTCTATAAATTGTTCAATTGTAGCATTAAGTTCTAAGATTTTGTGAGAAGACTCACTCAATCCATTTTCTGCCTCAATACATCTTAGTTCTGCCCGATTTAGTTCTCGTTCTAGCTCCAAATTCCTTTGCTCAAGTTCTCTCATTTGTGATTTTGCTTCATCTGCAGCAGCACTAGAGGCCCGTATTATTTTCTCGAGCTCCAGATTCTTCTTATTAGCTGTATCTAATGCACTTTCAGATTCTTGGTGCAGCTTTTCCAAACTTTTCAGCTTCTGTTCTAGCTTGGCAGTTTTGGCCAAAGCTCGAGACAAGAGAGGATTTGGTTTTGATAATATTTGCTTTGAATAATTATCTTGAGACATGGCTGCATAAATAATTTGTTAATATTTATTTTAAATTAAGTAAAAAAAAAAAATTGAATTGATAACCATCTTTTTATTTAAAATTTAAACAAGGTATAAATTCATATCAAGAGTCAAAAAATATAAAATTTCTTATGCAAAAGAGAAAAAAATAAAAAATAAACAACCTTTGAAAAGCCTAAGTGAGTCCTTCAAAACAAAAAGACAGAATCGTGCTGCGCGTGATGAATTTTGTCCCGTAAGGATGGCCGAGGTGGGGGAGAGAATGGTGCTGGACGGGACCGAGGTTCGGGCGGGGCCTCAAATCCTACCAACGCCTTCTTGGGCTGGCATACAGGATTTATCCAGGTAGTGTATCTGGTGTGGTTTGGCGGCTATTACGCTATGCCCTAGGGTTTACCCAGAGCGCACTCGACGAGTAGCGGCTGCGTTCCCCGTCAAAAAAAAAAAAAAAAAAAAAATAAAAAAAAAAAAAAAAAAAAAATAAATAGAGATAAAGACGGTGACAGAGTATGACACAGAGAGAGGGTATCTAATATGTCTTTCATTGCCATCAAATTTTAGAATACATTTTTCCACTGTAATCACTCCCAATTTATGATCCTAAAATAAAACTATAAAGCAAGCTTCTCACACCTAAAAATGTACGGGAAATTGAATTCTACTCCACTGCCAAACCATCATTGAAAGAATAATGTGATGATATGTCCAATTTATAGGTGAAAAGTTATTAAACTTAGCGCCAGAAATAAAGTATAACAAAAAGATATTTGAGGTTGATTAGTCCATCGAAATTTAAGAAGTTCATATATACATACATACATACATACATACATACATACAGAAGTTCAGTTGCAGAAATGTAAGAAGAAATGTAGGCGAAGAGACTTGCCTGAATGATGTGGAGATAACGATCACTTTAATTTCTTCTCCAACGCTTGCTGATCAAGTTGTGTCTTCTTCTGGCGAAAGCAAAACAAGAAACAACTTCAGGGAGGGGGTGGGGGAAGAGAGAGAGAATGAAAATTTTGGAAAAAAGTGGGATACAGAAATGCCGTTTGCGTTGAGAGTATAAGTAGTCCGCCAATGGAAGAATAGTATGAGCATATTGTGATGGATTGAAACAAAGGTGACCGTTTCTGTCCCAAACGGTAAACACTGTTGTTCTTTACTTTTTGGTAATGATAATGGTTGGCTTTCTTCCTTTTTATATTCTTTTCTTCTGAGTTTGTCATGACTTAGATGCGCAAACTCCTATTACTATTATGGTTCTCATAATATCTACGATCAATTATTATATATTATACTAAAAAGATATTTATATATCATTACATATTCATTTTTTATAAATAAATCACCACAATTCCTAAACGTTCCTCTAATTGGAGCAGTTCGGGATCATAGTCCAACCCAAGTGTAGGCCTCAGCCCCACCATCTTCTTCTTCTTCTTTAAATAAAAGAAATGGCACAAAATTAACACTAGCTACTTATATGTATTTTCCCAGCAAAGAATACTTATGATTCCTTGCTGTTAACCACCACATTCAAATATTCAATCCTTTTAAATTCGTCCAAGAAATGAAAGCATGAAATTCAAGTACCGAGAAAATAACAACAGGTAGACATGGAATCAATTACAATTATTCCATTAAAATAATTTGTTCTACAACTGTAAAGTTTTGACATTCTTAAACAACAACGACAAAATAAATATCAAAAAATAAAGTTAGATAGAATAAACTAAAAACCAGGAGCATAAAAAGACTTGAAAAAAAAAAAAGAAAAGAAAAGAAAACAACCCTACTTCAAAATCATCAAGACTATCTGAATATATTCATGATCAGAATTCATGATTTTTTGTTAGTAATTAATTATTTTCTTCAACAACAAAAAGACAATAAATCAGTTCAACATATTTCTAAAAATATTTCTCACAATAATGTTGTTGTAGGATGCAAAACATGAAAATGTATAAAAATATTTTCTCTAAGATATCATCATTTGTTATATTTTATCCACATAATTTTAACTTCAAGACAAGTTTAAATATTGCATAATTATATTCACTTACCAATTTCAAATATGTTAATGTCATGTATATCTAAATATATGGTACTTTGGGTGCACAATCATGATTGAATCTTTATTACAAACATCTTTTGGTAATCAAATCTTTCTTATAAATTTTTCATAAAATAAGAGGATCTTTCATTGTAACTTATTCTATATTTAAATTCTCATGATGATAATAAAGAGAAATTATAATTTTAGCATGATTTTGTACCGATGATTGATTATTTAGCACGAAAATCTTTGTTAGACCTATAATTGCTAGTGCATCACAACATACGTTGGTCATGATAAATCATTTTTGCGATAACTTGAAGAGCCACAAACTCGCATTTAGTGTAATTTTCTATATGAAAGAATAATGTAACTTGATTGTTAATCTTAAGGTTAAAGTATATTCTTTAGAATAAATTATCTTAACAACACTTAAATTATTTTTAAAACTAAATTTTGCTCTTGAAAAAAAAGAACAAAAGAAAAAGAAAAAAAAAGGGTTCAAAGGGAATTTCGTGAAACTACTATTGCAGGGATTTTGAAAAACCTATCCCAAATTCCCAATTATAGATTTTAGTCACACTTGTAACATAACATATAGACCTCCACATGGTGAGCGGCCAGCTATACAAATGATGAAGTTAAATAACTTTGAGGGATCTATAACATTTCATCATTCCTGGAATTAAATTCTAATCAAGGTTAAGCAATACAACAACACATTCCTTGGCAAAAATTGCTTTCAAGAAAGAGGAAGGTTCACATATGGCTATGTTGTGTTCCATCAAAAGTTTAATTTTTTGGTAAACCCAATATTCTCATCGACTAATTCAGGAGGAATCCATGGGAAGAGATTCTCAAGACTATAACATATAGTTAAAATTGCGGTCATTATTGTGAGCGTCATATACATTACAAGAAAAACTAGATTTTGCGATGGCCTCAAATCCGTTGCAAATTGTGACGAATTTTGTAACCGCCACCTCAACTATTTGCAACTGACTTTTGCGACAAAAATTTTAGCCGTCGCAATTTGCTTTGAATTTTATGACGGCCGCCTTAGCCATGGCAATTTGCAATTATTTTAGCCGTCACAAATCTTTATATTTTTAGTAGTGTGTAAGAGTTATAGATTTTTTTAAGCAAGAGTTTGATTATGTAAATGTAAACTTAATCAAATTTGAATTAGTTAATGTAGTAATTTCAAATATTGGATGGTGTAATAAAAAAATATGGACACACGATAGACCGGAGAAATGACCTTCAGCCAGATAACCAGAACAAAAGGTAAGGATATTTTTGACATTTCATATTTCCAATCCCGGGAAAGTCTAACTTCTATGATATAAAATTTAGAAGATGCACAAATGGTCATGGATACTGTGGACTAGTCAAGGCAAAAATTCTCATCACATGACAAAGAAAAGTGAGAAGGCTGCTCACTTAGTTAATTGGTCAACTGTGTGCCAACCGAAACAATCTTAGTTTGAAGTGACTGAGAAAATTGAATAATATATATGTATGTTGCAAAACTAGCTTGTCGATTTTTCAAGGATAGGGATAGTCTATAGTCTTGTATAATATTAAAAAATACGGTGATCTAACTAAAACTCAAAATCATCAAAATACAGTAATTTATTTTTATAAGCGTATTTTACAAGAATATGAGAATCTCCTAAAAAATTTACAATGAATGATGATTAGTAATGATCATCTGACTATATCTTGAACAAATTGTTAATCGACTATTATTAAAGAAAGTGATAAAGAGTGTGTGATACCCTGTCCCATATCGAAATGAGAAGAAAATGTGTAATGGTTTATAAAAATGGGGTTAGGTACTCATAGTCAATTCGGGGTATCTCTTTTGATACAGTGAACACAATACTAAGTAGTTGATCATGAATGTTGTCGACCTCATAGTCGTGGCATGGGCTTCTTGGGCGCCCACTAATTGATATTGAGTTAAGGTCAATTATGTTCGGTTGGGCCCTAGTGAGGACCCTAGGCCTTAAGGGAGGAGGGGGGTGATTGTGATAGCTCATCTCACATATTTATAAGAATGAGTCTAGGTACTCATACTCATAGTCAACTCGGAGTATCTCTTGTGTTATTGTACTATATTGAAGCATTTTTGGTTTATCATTATACCTAATAGTAAGATTTGAAAGATGGCTTTCCTTTAAACTTAAGTGCAAGGTCAAGGAAATCTTATGATGGGAACACCTACCCTATATCTTTTTGTAGAATTTTGATATCTCCAATAATGTATTAATATATAAGTATAAGGTTTACATACTCATTGTTAATTTAAAATATTTCTTTTAACATAGTTATAATAATATTAAGTAGTAGTATAATCGTGATGCAAACTTGTGGGCCCAAATCATTGTGACATTTGATGTTTTTAGTAGTTTTTATCCAAACAAATGAATTCAAAATTACATGTATTATTCTCAATTGTTTTCACTTCTTTATATTTCTTTGAATCCAAACATAATTTTAATTGAGTTAAAAATAATGAAAAATTAAGTGATTGGCTTAACACAATGAGAAAATGCATTTGAATGTTACACAATGATACGATAGATGCAACCGGATGGAATATGAATTAGTCAAAGTCGTGATAACTTTAAAACCAAATGGTCTAACAAAAATAATAATAATAATTTATGGCTCCGCCAAACATGCTTGGTGTAAATCTCCAATCACCACAGTAATCACTTATTTCAATTTACAATTTATTATTATTATTTTTTTTATTTTGAGACTTTTCTACTCTAATATGACTTTATCTCTTATAATCTATTACATTATAGGTGAAACTGTTATCAATTGTCATACTTGTTTTAATTTACCTAAATCTAATAACTTTTTTCTTTTTTTTTTTTTTTGATAAACTAAATCTAATAACTTGAATTGGGTAAAAAGAAAACAAAGATTATATATTTAAAAATATATGTAAAAAGACTACAAAATAAGTTTTGTATATATGTAATGTGTATTAAATTACTAATCAATCGAGCGAACAAAACTTTCTCTATACTAATTTCTTTCTTTCTTTCTAGGCCGACTTTGATTTTCTAGTCGGGGTAGTCGGATAGACGACTACAAATTCGCATTCCACAGCCGCTTCAATGGGGGTCCTTTCACTTTTTTCTTTCCTTGTTGGGGGAGCCATCGTGATGAGTCCGATCTCCATGGGGTCGGGGAGTATTTTTCCCGACTTATGCGCCTGTATCAAGTAATCCAACAGTGCTATTGGGTTACTTTTAATGCAACTTATCCCCTTGGTCGTCTGAAACTTTACCCTCCGGTGAGGCATGGAGGTAATCATGTCAAAAGACGTCATCGAGGGTGCTCCTAGAATAGCATTATAGGACGAGTCAAGGTCTACTTCATAGAACTCCACCTTCTCTATGCGAGTGAATGCTCCGGATCCCGGGGTCAAGGCTAATATAACTACACCTTTCACCAAAATCTTATGGGAGGTAAAACCCTCTAACTTGGTGGAATCGGGCACAAGGTGGTGATCGTTGAGACCCATTCCTTTAAAGCAACTATAATACAACACATCCTTTGAAGCTCCTGTGTCGACCAGGACCCTCTTCACCACGCATTTGTCGATCCCCGGTGTTGTCAATGCTACATCAATCACCACCGGTGTGATTTTAGCCTCCCGGGTGGGGGCTAGCTCGGCCCTAGTAAAAGAGAATGCTTCTTCTTCACACGGAATCTCCGGAGCGGTGTAGACTATTCGCAGGGAGTGGATATTCCTCTGAAGCTGGGAAATTGAGGGAGTCTCCGTAGTTATCACGTTGATAACCTTCTCCCCTGATCGCCCATGATGCTCAAGAGCTCCTCCACCCTTGTTGGACTTGTACTCCGCCAACGCTCCGACCTTGATTAGCCTCTCTATGGCTCTCTTCCGGTGAAATAGGATTCAGTGTCGTGGCCATAATCTTTTTGAAATGCGCAGTATCTGGAGCAGTCTTTGGTCTCCTTGGTTTTGGGATCCAAGGGGAATGAATCTTTTACTCCATACTGCTCCTTGATGACCGAGATGAGTTCAGCTCTTGGGAAATTCAACGGGGTGAATACCTTGTCTTTGCTTCGAACTTGGATTTGTTTCGGTGGCCGGGAGCAGGTGGTTGGTTGTTTGAGGTTTTCTCCTTCTTCTTCTGGGAGGAGTCTCCTTTCTTCACCTATTCTGTGGTGTTCCTTTTTGCTATGGCCACTCCTCCGGCTATTTCAAACATTTCACCCAGCTTGCTAGTTTCTTGATTGCGGTTGGATGGCCAGTGCACTAGATTTAAAGCCTCATTCGAAGCAGGTGAGGATGGTGTCGTCGCCGAGTCCTTCGATCTCGTCGAGGACCTTCTTGAACCGCTCAATGTATACCAAGATTGCTTTGCCATCATTCTATTTGACGTTAGTCGGATCTCCTTTGTTCTTTGGAATGGTACCTGCAGTGCAAAACTTATCTAGAAAGGTTTTCTCCGTGTTTGACCCGAAGTTGATGGTGTTAGATTTCAGCAATGTGAACCATGTAAGTGCCTTATCGGCGAAGGTGCTCGGGAAGCTCTATAGAGCATAGCCTCGTCGTAAGTCACCAAGTTCATTACTGATTTGTACCGACAAATATGTCCCTGGGGACGGTCCTTCCCATAGTAGAGTGTGAACTGTGGGAGTTTTAGTGAGGGGTTTTGGGGGAACTCTCTAATCCACTTTGTGAAAGGTCCCACGTCCAGTGTCGTCATGGAAACTGAAACGGGAAGCATTGGTGGTGGAGCCATTGTTGTGGTTTGGGCCGGAGGGGGTGTTGGTGCGGTGCGCTTAGTGGGAGATACCCTCGTTTTTTCCCTCTTGGTCCTATGACATGAGGTCACAGTATGGCTCCGAGATTTGTTATGTGGGGAGTGGTAAGATTCGTCTACCTCACTCTTGTTGAGATTTACTCGTGGACGGCCCAATGGTGTTGCTGATTTCTAGGTCTCTGAGGGACGTCTGGTAGGGTTTGGAGTGGCAGCGACATTGCATCGGCTTTGGTCTACTAGACGAGTCCGGGTCCGGTACATGATTTGTCTCCCGGTCTCCCTTGGTACAGTTGTCGGCGGGGACACCCTATTTAGGAGAGCGAGCATCCTGTACATTTGAAGGGCCTCCAGCTCTTCAAGGACAGAAACGGTATTTCTGTCTTTCGGTCCTTCGTCCGGTGGTCGATCCTTCCACCGGTTGAGTGAACTGCATAAGTCTTCCCCCAAAAGGTTTTCGAGGCATGTGTTGACATGGGGTCGGGGAAATGTTTCCTCTTGTCTGACCGACGCCAATGTTTGTGCTCTATCGGGCTATTTTCCGGCTCTTCTCGTTGATGTTCCAACCTGTTGGGAAGGTTTTGTCGGAGTTTAGACCGTGGGCTCCTTCTGTCGTGGGGCAAAGACTTATGTCCGATTGTGAGAAGGCATTTTTCACAATCGTCACAGGAAACAGTGAGAATGAAGAAAATGATAGAAAGACGTTTTCCGGTAACGGAACCAACCGATCGGGGTGCCTTTCCTTTGATCCTTCCACGCTTGCTCGATGGGTCCGTTTCTAGTGTCGATGATCCTACAAATGGCCAAATATCGGGGTGTGTTCCTAGTGTTGCCACTTCGACGGTCAAGTTAGCAACACAATAAGTATTTCTGGGTGTCAGGTGGTCGACCGGAAAGGAAGCTCCGACAAGCCAAACCGAGCACCGTGAGTGTATCGGAGAGTCTGAACACTTAGTGCATATTTTGAATATCTGACTTTTACTTAATTAGTGTGTGAGTATGTGTTACAATTTTATGGAGATGCGTGACCAAGTGAGAAGTTAATTATGGAGCAATTAGGAATGGAAGGATACAAGGAGATGGGAAAAAAGGTGGGCTAAGCACTACGGACAAATAGGGAGGGAGCGTGCCGAGGAGGAACGAATTTCGATCGACAAATCTAAGTTCAAGACTTGATTTGAAACAAAATTAAGCGCTGATCAAATCGATCGATGAATGAAGGGGGAAAAATATTTTAAATCCCGCCGGCGTGGCCATCTTGTATCAGTATTACATATATATATATATATATGTATAAGTTTAATATATGTTAATTAATTAGTGTGGGTTACTTCTGGAGTTGTATTTTCCGGTTGGTAATTTTCATATTCTGCTGGCTGTTTCTCTTTGTAATAATATATTACTATAGTTTTTCAGTGACTGTTCTCTGTTGTTCCTTTTAAGCTCCATGGTTACCTTTGGTTTGGGAAGAGAAATTATCGGGAACAATTTAAAGTTTATTATTATTAATATTTTTGTTTGTGACCTTTTAAATGAGAAAAGGAACAACTAGAATTTCAGTTTATTGCATGACTAGCTGTTTTGTAAAGGGTTCAACAACATTTTATTTGGTAGAATAAAAAATTGTCAATTTGTTTTCCTTTATTTGATACTGTAGATATATAAATATTATTTATATATTTAAATATATAATTAAATATTATTTATATATTTTAAATATATATTTATATTTATATTTTATATATTTTGATATTAAAAGATTCACTTCTTAGATGAGTCGACACGGGGCAACATCATAGCCATTGACTAACACCACTCCATCTATAAACAGATGTGTAACCCCCTCAAGAAATGTTACACACACTCACTCTTCTTACACACCCGTCGATAAATTGAGAAATATTCGGGTTCCCGAACCTCTGCCGGAGTCGGGCCCTTCCTCTCTCGAATCCATCTCGAGACAAAGTCCTAAAGCCCATCGGAAAAGAAATCAAATTGTTCGATAAATCGAGA
>JAHSUH010004506.1:0-42966 GCA_025388415.1 Cynanchum wilfordii | reverse complement strand
AACTCATAAACATCATAATAAAGAATATGAAAGTTTATTAGATATTAATGTAATTAAAAAAATTGAAATAAAAATAAAAAACTTAAACATCATCATAAAGAATATGAAAAGTTATTGTACATAAATGTTTAATTAAAAAAACAAAAAATAAAAATAAAAAACCCTAAACATCATCATAAAATAAAGACAAAAAATGACATTAAAATCCAAAAATTCAATAAAACTATAATTCATGAAAAAAATGAATAAAATTAAAATTAATAATGATAAAGTGAAAAGTTATAAAAAAAAAAACACTAAAAATTTAAGAAAAAAAAAAGAAACTCTAGAGTCATTAAACAAAATGAGACAAAAAACCAAAGAACATTATACAAAAAGCAATAATGTCATGATGATAATTAAAAAAAAAAAAAAAAAAAAAAAAAAAAAGCCAAAAGACAACAAAATCCAAAAAGTTCAACAAAATTACAAGATATATCTCATTAAAAACTTGTAATCTTATATATATATATATAAAAAGCATACACACATAACACGGACCTTCATCAAGAATTAATATTATTTTCATAACTTCTTTATCTTTAGGTTTGAATATATATATATAGGAGAACTGCAGCCGTCTTCTTGTTGTAATATATCCAGGACAAGGCCATATCAACCCATCCCTCGAATTCGCCAAACGCCTAATTAAAATAGGAGCTAAAGTTACACTTTCCACAAGCTTATTTGCAGCTCGCCGTATTACTGAATATGAAGGTTTAACTGTTTTTCCAATTTCCCACGGTTACGACAACGGATTCACCAAGGACGAAACTACAGATTTCACGTCTTCTTTAACAAACAGTGGAAACCAAGCTATTAAAGCCCTTATCAAGAGGAAGGCAAACGAGGGCCGTCCGTTCAGACACGTGATTTACACCACTCTCATGTCTTGGGGGTCGAGTCACACGCCAACTCGGAATCCCATCTACACTTTTATGGATTCAGCCAGCTTCTGTATTCTGTATTTACTATCACTATTTTAATGGTTACGAGGAAGTTATTTCAAAGTGTAGAAGTAGTGATGTTGTTGAACTTCCTGGGCTACCGGTACCGGTCAATACCGGTGACGACTTGCCTTCCTTCTTAGTCGCTTCCACTCTTGATCCGTACCATTTTTCTCTTCCGGCTATGAAGGAGCATATTGATCACCTGAAAATGGATGATAATCCGAGAATTCTTGTCAACACTTGCGATGCTTTAGAGGCGGAGGCATTAAAATGTATTCAACATGTCAAGATGGTGGGAGTCGGCCCATTGGTAGATTCTGTTTTTTTAAATTCGAATGAGAAAAACTATGTTAACGCGTGGCTGAATTCGAAGGCGGATGCATCAGTTGTTTACGTGGCATTCGGTAGCTACTCGGTTCTTCCAGTTGAGCAAACTGAAGAGATTGCTAGAGGATTGATCGAGACAAACAAGCCATTCATATGGGTCATGAGACCGGCTACCGGCTGTGCCGGTCAACACGACAAACATTTGATCACGTGCAAAGATGAATTGGAAAAGCTAGGATTAATAGTTCCGTGGTGTTCACAAATAGATGTTCTTTCGAACCCTTCTGTGGGATGTTTTGTAACGCATTGTGGATGGAATTCTAGTCTTGAGAGTCTTGTTTTTGGGGTACCGTCGGTTTTGGTTCCTTTATGGAGTGATCAAGGTACCAATGCAAAGCTTATTGAAGATCTTTGGAAGACTGGGAAAAGGGCTAAGAAGAATCTAGAAGGTGTTGTTGAGAGTAAGGAGTTAAGAAGATGCATAGATATTGTTATGGAGAGTGAAGATTTGAGAAGCAATGCAAGAAAATGGAAAGAGTTGGTGAGAGAAGCTAATATAGAAAATGGTTCTTCAAATGTTAATCTTCAAGAATTCTTTGACGAGGTTGGAGCTGCTAAATAATGAAAAACACATTTTGATTTCCATGTTTTCCTTAGGTGATGATCAATCTAGTATTATGTAGTGTATACCACTACTAATAAAATGAATGTATCCTTTTTTAACCTACGGTTACTTGTGTCAATGCAACACAAGTTTCCGTCAAGTGATTCTTCAAAAATGGAAAATGAGCCATAACATTTTTAAACTTATTGAATATATATTAGAAAATTTCTTATTCTAAAGCGTTTGATATAAATCGCATCGACTGTAGTCACTGCACTTGTTTCAAAACATATTTTATATATGAATAAAATAAGGTTTTTAAATTATTTTTAAATTATTTTTAAAAAATCCTTTTAATCTATTAAAAGTCATATATACATACGTAATAATAGTAGATTTTTAATATAAAAATGCATAAATGAATATGTCTCAATCGATCGTGTAATATAATTACTCTAGTAGTAGCACTTTCAGTCAGATGGGAAGAGAAAAAGACTTGAATTTTTTTTAAAAAAGATAAAATACATAAACATAACTCTCCATCTCTGACATATCAAAAACTGCGCTAGAGTTTAAAAGTTATTGAAATCTATAATGAAATTTTTGAAGAAATGTACAATCCACAAAATGTCATTGATCCTTCTTCACTGTTGTCAGCCTACATTTCTGTTATAATGAATCGCAGATTTCGCCCAATTGATTTTGTGTCTGGTGGCTGCACAATATTCACTAAGAATGGACCTTGTTGTCTCAACCTCTCCCTCTGTTGCTTTTCAGTAGATAACCACATCATCCGCATACATGAGATGCGAAATCCTCGGACTCTTTCTTGCTACCTTCACTCCATTAAGTCTTCCCTCCAAAGTAGCTTTTTCATGCATTCTTGAAAGCAAATCAAAAAATATTGTGAACAATGTCAGGGATAGAGGGTCCTCTTGACGAAGCCCTCTTTCAGCTGGAAAAAAACAAAAAACAAATGGAGAACATTAAGAAGAATCGAAAATTTAGTTGAATAAATACAGTCTAGAATCATCCCAACCACCGAAGCATCAAAACCAAATTTCAGCAAGAAAATTCTCAAAATGTCACATTCAACACGATTATAGGCTTTCACCAAATCAATCTTTATTGCTAAGTAACCTAATTTTCCTATCTTGTGATTCAAATAGTGCATCATTCATGATTGATGATGATGTTGTCTCCAATAGCCCTCTTGGAAATGAAAAAGGCTTGACAAGGATGAATGATATCCCCAAGAAATTTCATAAGACGACTCGCAATAATCTTAGTCACAATTTTGTTAAAAAACATTGCAAAGAGCTATGGGTTTGAAATTTTCAACTTTGAAAGCACCCTCAATTATCTTAGGAATCAGAGCGATGAAAGTGTGATTAAAGGTAGCTCTAACGTTTTTTGTGATGAAGTACTGCTTGATCTCCTTGATGATATTCTCCATTGATGGACCAATATGATTTGTAGAATGTGGTAGTAATATTATCGGGTCCCGGCTTTTGAAAGTTCCCATGTTGAAAACAGTGCGTTGAATTTCTTGGCTGGTCGGGATCTCCATCATTTCTCAGTTGGCAGCTTCAGGGATTTGCTTGGTGAAAAGTTCCTGTAATTCACAAGACAAACTAGGAGAGACACTAGCAAAGAGATTATTTTAGCAAGCTTGAAAAGCATTGCCTATTTCATTTCTATATGTGATCCAAGACACTGATTGCAATAAAAAAATTTATGAATAGTGTTGTACCTTCAGTGGATGATTGTAGAAATGTGAAAGAAGTGGGTGTTGACATCTCCCTCATCCATCCGAGTCTTGGCTTTAACTTTCCAAAGAAGTTCTTCACATTTAAGTAACTCATCTAGGTCTCTCTAGACATTATGCTCACGACTACTCAAGTAGGAGGATTGGGGTTCATCTTGGATTTTGGTTAAGAGGTGCTTGAGGTGTTTAATTTTGGTGAGAATGTGGCCAAGGCAGTTTTTGTTCCATTCTTTCATTAAAATCTTAGTATTTTTAATTTCGAAAAATCAGGGAAGAACCTTTCAGCCACACTGTTGAGATAATGTGAGCTATCTCCGAGAGTGTGGTCCAAAATGACTCGAAGCAGAAGGGCCTAGGGAGATTTTCACTGGTAGGGTTGGTGTGGATTAGGAGTGTTTTGTGATCTGAATTGGTGGCGGGAAGGTGAGTGACTATAGCTCGGGGAAATTGTAACTTCCAACTTGCATTCACAAAACCTCGATCTAGTCTTTCTCGGATGTTGGCCTGCCCCCAACGACAATTATTCCAGGTGAATTTTGAGCCAATAAAACTCATATATTTTAGAGTTGAGTCATCCAAGAATTGTCTAAATCCTCCAGAGCTTAAGGAAGCGACCATTCGACTACCCATTTTGTTACAGTCTCTGAGAAAATTTTACCATTTTCTTTAATTAATTAAACAATATAAATTGTTGATTTTTTAGGTTTCCTGATGGAATCTGTCAAAAGGAACCTTATTTTTCTCTAATAAAAAAATTTGGGACTTTAAAAGTTAAAAAAAATATATATTTTGGGACTAAGCTTGCCAAAGATAAATTTGTTAAGGACTAGACTCACAATTATTCTTTTTTAAACTTAGCTGGTGATTTAACAAAATTTTTAACGGAATGACTAATATCACAAATTTTTTGTAATTCGGGGATCAATCCCACAAAAAAAATAATTTAAAGACTAATATCACCAAACGTCTATAATTTGGAAATTATTTATGACACTTTGCCCTACTATGATTGTGGTCCAATAAATTTTTTTTGATTCATTTAAGCTATGTAGTTTTTCTTTCTTTTTTCTTTTTTTTTTCTCAATAATTAGCTCAAGAGTTACTATTGACTCTCTAATGACAGCTAACAAAAACGAGTAAAATTATTACTTGTATTTTTTTTTTTTTTTAAATTTTCTTTCTAATGTATTACTACCTTCATCTTCTTTATTTGTTACAGACATTAATAAATCACTTCTTTTGACTTAACTTTTTTATAAAACAATTAATGAGTTTAATTATAAAGTATTATAATTTCTTAAATATTTATTTTTAAATTAATTGATCATTTACGTTTTAATTATTATTATTATTATTATTTCCTCAGATTGGTTTTTTTTTTCAAAATTGGTCAATATATGGTCACTTTTTTTCACATGACCGACTAACTCATTAAACTTAAAAGGCGTTTTTATCATTTCATATTTTTTCGTACAATTATTATAATTAAATATATTTATTTTCTTTTGAAGGAAAGGTATCATACGAAATTTTTTTAAAATTTATTGAGTGTAGAAAAAGTGATCCAACATTGACCAAGGATTTTCCAAATACCAATAAATGTATCATTATTAATTTCAAAATTTGAGGAGGAAATAAAAAATTCAATTTCTTCCCAAATGGAAAAAAAGGAGGGAAAATTCCATTTCCATTTACATTAATACACTTACCATCTTTGATAAAACTACCATAGTTGAATTTGAAGCATAATTTTCCTATATAAGTGAGACTTCAAGACTAAATCTCTACGCGGATTGCAATAGAAATGGAGCATTTCTACAATTTCATTGCTACTTCTTTTGTTCTTTCTTTATTGATTTTAGTGTGGAAAGCTTTGAATTTCATACATTTCAAGCCAAGAAGGTTAGAGAAGTTCTTGAGAGCACAAGGGCTCAATGGAAACCCTTACAAACCATTCCTTGGAGACTTAAATGAATCTGGAATACTGCTCCAAAACGCTCATTCGAACCCGATTCGTCTCTCAGATGACTTTTTGCCTCGAATTTTTCCAATATTTGTTAAAACTGTTCAGACATATGATATAGATTTAATTAGTTGTATTTTATATTTGTGGCTCGATATTTATGTATAAAGTTAATTTTAAAAAATTTACATGAATTTCAGGTAAAAGCTGCTTTATATGGATTGGACCAAAACCATCAGTTATCATCTTGGATCCTAATCTTATGAAGGAAATATTGGCTAAGTATACCATTTTCCATAAACATGGATTTGATGGACTTACGAAATTGGTTGCAGAAGGAATTGTAAGTTATGAAGGTCATAAATGGTTGAAGCATCGAAAAATAATTGCTCCAGCTTTCTATGTTGAGAAGTTAAAGGTTTTATTCTCATTCTTTTCTTCATTTCATAATTTCTAATTAATTTATTGGCGAATTAAATATTAAAAAAAATTCAAATTGATAAATTTTTCTATTATTGTAAAAAATCTTATATATTGTGAAAAGGTTATAGCCAAGTTGGTTTGGCATCTCATACTTAGGTATTTCACTTGTCTTGCCAAGTGAGAGACCCGAGTTTGACACATGTCAAAAATAACTTTATGCAGTAATTTCATATATATGCTGAAGATAGTCTTGGGAGTCTTCTCTTAAATCCCTTCCGAATTAATAGATGAGGATAACAGACTACCAAAAACATTTTATATATTAGTATAACTATTAAGTTTTTTATTAATGTTTCTAATTCTTGCATTTGTTTTCTTATTTTATGTATCTATACCTATTAAAGCATATATCCACTGCTTTCCTTATGTGTACGAATGAAATGTTGATGAAATGGGAGGATATCATGTCAACAAAATTATCAGGAGAGATCGATATTTGGCCATATCTTCAAAATTTATCCAGCGATGCTATTTCTCGAGCAGCATTTGGTAGTTGCTATGAGGAAGGAAAAGGAATATTTGATCTTCAAAGGGAACAAGCAGATAATTTTCAAATAGTCGAAAGAACTATATTATACATCCCGGGATACAGGTAAACTAATGTTTTATATCAATTTGTCATATTCGCCCCACATCTGAAGTACATCAGAATCTATCATAAAATATAAGAATGACCTTAAATATCTATTGTTAAACATTTGGTTATGGTGTTGCCAATCTACCACTAGATATGTTTATTTTTATTTAGAAATTATATGTTTAACAATTCTATTTTTATATTGTTTTTAGGTTTTTTCCAACTAAAATAAACAAAAGAATGAAGTTTATCAAAAAAGAAGTAGAAGATTCAATTTGTAAAATTGTTGAAAAGAGGGTGAAGGCAATCAAAGCAGGAGAATCGAGCAATGAAGACTTAATGGGTTTATTATTAGAGTCAAATTACAATGAAATGCAGGAAAAAAAGGACAAGAAATTTGGTATCACCATGAATGACATTATCCAAGAATGCAAGCTCTTTTACTTTGCTGGTGCAGAAACAACCTCTGCGTTGCTTGTTTGGACATTAGTTTTGCTAAGTCAGTATCAAGAATGGCAACTTCGTGCTCGAGAGGAGGTCTTACGAGTCTTCGGAAGAAACACTCCACATTTTGAAGGCCTCAATAGCCTTAAGACTGTAAGTTTTATATATATATATATATAATTGTTATGAAACTTGTTAATACTTTTGTGATATCTCGATCCCACATGTGAAAGCTATGTGAAATATAAGAATAAGCCAAAATATTTATTATTAACTCTATATTTCATTTTGGCATAGTAAGCACGGCTGCCAAGTAGTTTACTCTGAATACTGTCACCCTTAACTAGTTGAGTGGCTGGCTCAAGGGCCGGCACAGGTCATAACACAATTGTCTAAAATACATTTCTTACATCAAATTCTATATAGGTTACGATGATTTTGAACGAGACATTAAGGCTATATCCACCGATATCCTCAATTAACCGAAGAGTTCATAAAGACACTGTGATTGGAAATTATTCTTTGCCTGCTGGAACTATATTGACATTGCCAATTATCATGGTGCACCATTCTAAAGAAATATGGGGTGAGGATGCCAAGGAATTCAACCCAGAAAGATTTGCTAATGGCATTTCAAATGCAACCAAAGGACAGCCTGCATTTCTTCCATTTGGTGCTGGCCCTAGAATTTGTATTGGCCAAAACTTCTCCATGATAGAATCAAAACTAGCCCTGGCAATGATTTTGCAGCGGTATTCTTTTGAATTATCGAGCTCTTATGCTCATGCTCCTCGAAGAATAATTACTTTGCAGCCTCAGCATGGTGCTCACTTAGTTTTTCACAAGCTCTAGCTAGTTCAGAATTTTCGCATCAATTTTTGTTACTGATTGTTTCTTTTGGTTTGCGATATTTTTTGAACATTTTTGTTGTTAGAGGAAGAAGTGGTATATGATTTAGTGTATTTATACCTAAATATTCAAATTATGATCATTTTGTTTTTATATTTCATCTTCTTCCTTAATTGTAATTTATTATTATTGTTCATTTTATTCTGTAGGAAAATTATAGAATTAATTTCAACCAATCTTATTTATACACAACGGTAATATAGTCATTGCAAATCTGTTTCAAATTTAGTGGTTATGGAAGTTGTATTAATAATAAAAGTGTAAGGCGTTATAAAGTAATCAAAGAATAGTTATGTATAAACTATTAATTACAGGCTTTATTTTATTTTTAAATATTTTTTATATATATTTCAAATATGTTATTTACTTTCCAAGACCATGTCATTGTTGAAATAAATGTGCATTTACAATGAGTATTTTATTATTAAGTCAATAGTACTATCTACGAAAATTCAACAACTCGAGTGAAAGGGTTAGAGTCCAAATGAGAATTTCTACTTTTTCTCATTCAAAAACGTGCATGAAACATTCATCTCATACGACTTCTAAGTAATAAAAGAAAGAAGAATTACCTTCCTCGTGTATGTATAAGACTGAATTCATTTGATTTCTAAAAGGGCTTATTTAAACTTTAACTTTTTGAAGATTCTATAGATTGCTGTTAATATTTCTAAAAAAATTATCTTTTCTCACACTTGAATTTGTTTAATTTAAAAAAAAAAAAATGTAGAAAAATGAGATTGTCCAAGACACTATTCAAAAAGTTACGTAAAATAGTATTTTTCTTTTTTATATACCAACATAGGGCGCACTAATCTGGATTCGGTCTGCGGAGCGCTCACAGAGTTCAATTCTTATTAGAGAGTGAGGGTCTAGTCTAGAGCTTTTTAACATTGCACTAACCACTCCAGGGAGATTCGAAACCTCGACCATCAGCCCTGGAGGAAGCATTAGGAATCCGCACACCAATTCCCTCAAGCTACCGGGTTACGTAAAATAGTTTTTAATTGATCTTATAATAGTTTCTTAGAAAATCATGTTGTAAGCCACGTGGAGGTCCTCAATATTAAAAAAGGAAAATCTCCCTCTTTTAAAGGACAGGTTTTTTTTTTGGTAATTTCATGGTCAAAGAATATTTTCTAAGATAACATCTCTTGTGGTCAAACTTCAATACTAGGAAAATTCTGAATTTTATTTATTAATTTATAAAATTAAAGTAATATTTGTCAATATTTTTTAAAAAGTTTTTACTTTAATCATTAGTATTTTACTTTTCATGATTTACCATAAATTTTAAAATTATTGGTCCATTAATTAGTTCTATTTTTCATAACTTGGTCCTACATCTTAAAATTTTTAGAATTTTATCACCTAACTATTTTTATTTTTCCTAACTTGATCCTTGCAGCCAAATTCGTAAAATATTTTTATTGTTTAGGTAACGAGGCAAGCACGTGTCAAACTTATCAACGACATTTTTTGTAGTCTTACTCTTCCACAAGGGTTACAAAATGTAAAACACTTTTTTTTTCCTTTTTGTGATTTAAGAAAGTTAAAATATAATTAGAGAAAAGGGGAAGTTCCTCTCTTTGTCTAATGGTATAGGAGTTTCTCTCTTATCTCCTGGTTTGTCAAGAGGTTAAGGGTTTAAACTTCACCCGGAGTTCCACAATTCGAGATATATTCGCAAGTGCAAGTATACCCGCACTGTTGGGCCTTCCTGAGTGGATTAGTCCGGACCGGAAGAGTTTGGGATACCACCTCAAAAAAAAAATTAGAGAAAAGGGGAAAAACATTTACTCACATTTATTAGGTTACTTATTTGAGAAAGATGGAATTAGTTTTCATAGTGAATTTAAATACAAAATCCTTCTTTTTAATGATTATGATATTATTTTTAAACATAAATCGAAAGTTTTACTCAACAAATTCCAATGAATCCAGTTTGTTGGTAAAACTTTCGATTTATGTTTACAAATGATGGTATAATTATTAAAAAAAGGATTTTGTAGACAAAATTTATTATAGAAACTAATTCCTTCTTCTTCAAACTAGTAATCCTAGTAAATATCTAATAGTGTTTATAGAAATCACTAAAAGAAAAAATAAATAAATTTAAAATTTTTATGAAAAAAAAAAGCTTTATGTTTTGAAGACGTTGGAGAAGCGTTAGACTATGGTATACAATGTCTTTAATAAGCTTAGCATGTATTTTGTGACATGATCTAAATGATTTAAATTTGACCAAAAAAAAAAAAAAACCACATTAGAAAATTTTAAAATAATTAAAAGCATCAAGTTTTAAAAATTTAATATATTGGACTAAGTTAGATAAAGTAAAAAAGAGTTAAGGGATTGAAATAAATAAATTTTCATTTTTTTTCTTAATATTTGTACATAATGTTTAATTGTTTAAAGATTTGTAGGCAAATTGGCATAAATAGTTCCCAAACTATAGATGTTTGGTGATATTGGTCCCCAAATTATTTTTTTGGTGGGATTGGTTCCCGAACTATAAAAAAATTGTGACATTGGTCCTTCCGTTAAATATTCTGTTAAATCACCGTTAAGTTTTTAAAAAAAATAAATTCCAAGGGTATTTATGTCATTACACTATTTAAATATAATTAATAATATATATTATATATTATATATACATATACTTACAAAGATTATTTTAATATATTTAATATATATACACACATACATACATATGTAGAACAAAAAGAAAAAGAAAAACAGAAGATCTAGAGCAATGAAAGAAGAGAAGAAAAGGAAATCAGAAGAGTCCAACGAAAAGAAAAGAAATCAAAAGAGTCGCGGGTAGCTCCTAATTGCAAGTAAAAGGATTAGGAGGCTTGTGGTTCATCTATGGTAAAATTTGTAGAAATTAAAGAGAATGTTGAGATCAAATACAGTAGCATTTAAGAACTCATCAAGAACAAAGTGTTTTTGAGGATTCAAAACTATTATTCGAACTTCATAGACCGAAAAGTCTTCCGAAGTTTCCAAAGTTTCAAGTTGAAGAAGAAGATAAATTTTTTCCTTTCTTTAAAGACACCTATATGTGTTTTCTACCATTGTTAATCATCTAAGTCCAACAAAAATTTTCTCCACATTTTCCTCTTCTCTCTTCCTTTTCCCTCTTTCTTTTCTTTCTTTCTTTCTTTTTGCTCGTTCCTTTTTCGTTGTTCCCGACCAGAGAGGGCTTTTGATTTCTTTTCTTAATGGCGATTTAACGAAATTTTTAATAGAATGACCAATGTCACAATTTTGTTATAGTTCAGGATCAATCCCATCAAAAAAAATAATTTGGGAACCAATATCACCAAATATCTATAGTTTGGAGACTATTTATGCCAATTTGCCATGATTTATACTCATTAATTATTTTTCTTATATAAGAAAAAATTATTTTACTCTTTGAAATAAATACATGTAATTTTTTTTTTCTTTTAAAATGTGAAGTCTTAAATAATAAAATAAATTTTTAAAAAAATTATAGATAATATACAATTATATATATATATATTAGTATTATATAACATTAATAGATGGAATTCAAGCAATTCAAACCATTCTAAATGTTTGATGTTAGATGGTTAATTTAAATTAAAAGTGTCTAATAGTACAAAATAAAATGTTAATTGCAATTTTGATTCCTTTTAATGATTTTTTACAACAGTAATACAAATTCCCTTTCAGTATAAAAAAAAAATATATATATAAAAAAAGAGCTCCGCGTGGACCAATAAAATTGAGCCCAGAAGAGGGAAAGGAAAAACAAACATTGCTTTCTTTGAGAGTCGAACTCAAGACCTCCCGCTTACTAAACGGGTGCTCTAACCAACTGAGCTAAGAAAGCTACTTTGCTAAGTATTTAACTAATTAATAATATTATCTAAAAACAAATAATTAGGTGTGCTTATTTGAACACATGACCAGGAAAAAAATTACTTGCCAAAATGTTAAGTTAGGAAAATTGGTAGATTTAGTACTATTGACATTTTTATTAAATTCACTTCAATTTTAAATTTATTATTTTAACATCTAAAATATTATAACTATTTACATTCAGTTTTTATTTTTCTTCAAAATTACCTTTTTTTTGGGAACATAACTTCAGTCCAATTTTTTTTTTTTTTTCCTGAAACGTGTTTATTTGTCAAGAGTAACATTTGTTAACTTATTATATATTTTTTTTTTATGAAAAGACAAAGAATTATTTAATGTTTTTTATAAAGAAATATTATATATATATATAAATAGGTCTATGATTAATTCTTCTGAATATTAAAAAATTTAATATCAATTATTTATTAATTAAAATTTTCAATATCAATATTGTTTGTTAACTTAAGAGAAATACATCATATGGTATTAAAAAAAATGAGATATTAAATTATTTAAAAACAAATTAATTAATTAATTAAAGAAGGGGAAAAAAAGAAAGAAAGAAAGAAAAATCTGTTTTTTTTTTTTTTTTTTACAAATTCTAGCTTTTGTGTGTCTCAAATTTTCACTACTCATAAGTGAGACGGGTAAATAAGTAAGTAAGGCTAAGCTACGCCTTCCTTGACAAAAAAATTTTATATTTACTCATCAATCTTTTATTTTTAGTAATTTTAATTCTTAATCATTTATTCAAACTCTAATTACTATCATGCTCTAATTATAAAGGTTCTTTATTTATTTAAAAAATAATTAATTGATTATAAAAGTCACGAATGCAGATATTAATTAAAATTAGATAATTATATTTCATAATTTAATATTTTTGGGTAAGTGATAACTTAATGTATTATTTGTTGAATTTAAAAAAATTTTAAAAAAAATTAGAGACAAAAACTTGGGCTTTACTTCAAGGTTTTCTGTTCATTCGGCCCAACTCTGGAGACACCCAGAAAATTCTAGAAAGTTCTCGTTATAATGAGACCAGCCCCGTTCTGGAACGGGCGATCAGTCCAGAGAGTTCGAAGCAGTTCAATTCACACTTATATAAAAGCCTTCTACTCTCACATTTTCCCCCAAATTCAGTTGTGAAATTATCAAAATTTTCTCAGCAAAAAAATCAATTACAAATTCGATACATCTCATTTACGATTCAATTCTTCGATCATTGAGAAAATGTCGTTGATTCCGAGCTTTTTCGGTGGCCGAAGGAGCAATGTCTTCGATCCATTCTCCCTGGATGTTTGGGATCCATTCAAGGATTTTCCATTTCCTTCCTCTTCCTCTGCTCTGTCTTCTTCTACAGGACATGAGGCATCAGCGTTTGCCCACACTCGCGTAGACTGGAAGGAGACTCCGGAGGCTCACGTGTTCAAGGCGGATCTTCCGGGAATTAGGAAAGAGGAAGTGAAGGTGGAAATCGAGGATGATAGGGTTTTGCATATAAGAGGAGAGAGGAATGTAGAAAAGGAAGACAAGAACGATACATGGCACAGAGTTGAGCGAAGTAGCGGACAGTTCATGAGAAGGTTCAGATTGCCTGAGAATGCTAAGATGGATAAGGTGAAGGCTTCAATGGAGAATGGGGTACTTACAATTACGGTTCCTAAAGAAGAGATGAAGAAATCAGATGTTAAATCCATTGAAATTTCTGGTTAGGTTAAATTGTTTTGTAATCAGTTCCTCTGTGATGGTGTGCTGGAATTAGCACCTTTTTTTTTACAATGTTTAAATAAATATGTAAATTGATCTGGTGTTTGTCTATTAACAATATGATTATGATCTTGCTCATTTCATCGAGGAAATTCTTATAAGGGGTAAAGGTATGGGTATGGGTAGGGGTAGGGACTAGGGAGAGGGTGAATCATCAGGTGGTGAGGCGGAGGTTTCTTTCGAATGTTTTGTTTGAAGTTGGTACTATTCAATCCATTCTGGTATGAGTTTCAACAACTGTTTTTTACCTTCTTTCGAACTTTAGAAACCTAAGTCCTAACCTGGATTTCAACTCCCTTACCCAGGATCAGAATCTTTGCTTTTCTCCGTTTCCTTGGCTTCCCATATCACCTCTTGAAGGCCATTTACCCTTACAAAACTCCATGAAATCAAACAAGTAGTATTTTATATTTTCAAATCGGAATTTAATTTTTCATTTTATGGTGTCCCTGTCATGGATAATAATAAAACTCTAGCAAGATTGACTCACCAGTGTTCTCCATAAGGTACATTCTACAAATAATAAGTAATAAACTCCAATTCACAAATTTGATTGAAATCCATTTCAAATATTTAAAAAAAAAAAAAAAGGAAAAGAAAAGAAGTTGACTAATACTTAATCACAAAAATTGTCAAAATGATGAAATTATATAAAAATTTTAAAGATGAATAAAATTATAAAAATTATATAATTTAATTTGCTTTTAATTATTTATATAATATATTAAAGTATTAAAATCAGAGTCTGAAAATTTTGAAAGACAATATTTTTATATTAATAAAATAGGAATTATAATAATTAATTAAAAGAGTTAATTTTTATGCAAATACTGAGTATTTTCAAATTATGGTCAAAATCTCTCTACATGGATTCTTTAATCAGAAATTTAATTTTGAATAACACCAATATAAGAACATTTAGTATTTTTCATAAAAATGCAATTTATTAAATTTATATTAGGAAAACTAATTTTACCAAATTTAAATTTATTACTCTTAATATCACTACAAAAAAAAAGTTATTTATTTTGGATATTAGATTTTAAAATGCATCTAGATGCATTGGATTTGGTAGAGACCTTTGTAAAAAATAACGTATCATCATCACCAGAATTAGATCAGAGTAATTTACTAGGACATAAGAGAGCACAATAATTTTTTAATAGTCCAACTCTTACTCGATGGTGAGGGTCTGACGCAGAGCGATCACCTCAAGGGATTCAAACCCTCGAGGAGAAGCTTTAGAAGTCTGCTTACCAACTCCCCCAAAATGAAGCTTTAGAAGTCCGCTTATTAACTCCCTCAAGGTGCTGGGTTGATGTTATTTTTATTTGTCTATTTAAAATGTATAAAGAATGTCCTAGACCTCCATTTATTATCTTTACTTAACTCATTTTCATTTAAAAGCACCAAAATCATAGATTTCTAATTTATTTAGAATTATGAAATTAAAATTAATTTTTTTTTTTTTTTAAAAAATTTTAAAATTTTAAAATTAAAATATTTAATACTAGATATTTAAAATTTTAAATATTTGTTGGGCTTACAATTTGAAATTCATGGCTGAAAGAGTTTTTCTCCGTGTAAAATAAATTCGCTCAGTGCATTTGGTCAACTCTGATGAAGCCAGAAAATTCTAGAAAGTTCTTGTTCAAACAAGACCAGCCCAGTTCTAGAAATAACGAAGGATCAGTCCAGAAAGTTTGAAAGCAGTTCCACTCAGACTTATAAACTTAAACTCGCAAGGCCTATTAAAATTAGGAGGAACAAAATCTGAAGAATAACTATGAAAAGACGAGTTTTTTTAAAATTGGCCATGTTTTAAAAAGTCACTCTGTGTTTGGTCATGTTTTTAAAACTATTTCTCAATCTAGCCATGAATGAATTATGTTGGGTCCTACTGACAAAAAAATTTTATTTCCTCTCTCCTCATTTTCTCTTTCCTCTCCTTCTCTCTCTCTCTTCTTTCGACAACAATTGACTGGCCTTTTTTTTTTTTTTTTTTTTTTTTATATAATATATATATTTTATATATATATATATATATATATATATATATATATATATATTAATACTATGACTCATTCTAGGAATGAGTTATAGTTTGAAAATTTTAGATCCCTCTTAAACTGAAACGAACTTCAATTTCTCTCCCTAAAATTTTCTCTCCAAAATTTCTCTCTCCAAAATTTCTCTCCCCAAAATTTCTCTCCAAATTTGTTCTCTCAAGATCTACCCAAGGAATTTCAACCACATTGTAAGTATAACTACCAAATTTTAACATTTTATTTAATTGCAAAATATATATCATCTCTTTATATGACTTATTTTAATAATTTTTAGGGTTTATGACTCAAGTTGGGCAAATCTTGACTTTTATTGTATTTTTAATGAATTGTTTCTTGTACATATCAATTATTTATGGTTGATTGTATTATATTTACATTTTTAGTGGTGAATTATTTAGGGTTTAAGGTTTTTTATTTGTGTTTATTTATGTATTTATTTACATAATATATATCATCTCTTTATATGATTTTTTTTTAGGGTTTATGACTCAAGTTGGGCAAATCTTGACTTTTATTATATTTTTTGATGAATTTTTTCTTGTACATATCAATTATAATTAGATTTTTAGGTGGTGATTTCTTTAGGTTTAGAGTTTTTTAGTTGTGTTTATATATGGAAATTTTTAATTTATTGATTTTTTTTGCAATTTTTAGATGACATTATTGGAGGAACCAATTAGACTAAACTTCTTTTGGGATTCTAGTATTTTTTACGATGGAAATGGAAATCCATATTTTGAAGGGTCAGCAAAAAAATCATGGGTGTTTAGGAGACAAGTGTCTTATTCCGATATTGTTCAAAAGGTTTGCAACTATAGAGGTATTGATATGACAACAACGAACTTAAAGTTCATACTACGCTTTCCGGGTGTTGTAAGAGGTTGTTCATTTGTCCAATACAATGCCATTGAGGTCACAGATGAGGAAGATATGAAACATATTTTGTCTATACCAAGTGACTTCAAGATTGTGGGTGTTAGTGTTTTGGTTCAAGAAGTTCACATTGATCCTCCTTCTTCACCAATTATTCATGGATCTCCAACACATGTGGTGCAATCAAATACGATGCAAAACAATACATGTGTTGACAATGATTTCACATTTCCAATACCAACCAACTTGTCAATTCCAAAGAATGTTTCATTCAATCCATATGATACAAGGGCGAATGAGATAGCTTCTTCGACTAGTAGTAACTCATGTTCAACAACATTGGGGGCATCAAATGCTTCAAGACCATATCAAGCAACGAGGAATGAAACGACACATATAAATTTGAATGTAAATCCCATGACATCTCAACAATCAACAGATGATGATCCCGTATTTATGGATTGTTTAGGGGCAACTTCGGATTTTGATGGGGAACCCGATAGTGATGGACCAAATAATGATGGATGTGATTTAGACAATGAAGACAACCAGAATAATGTCAATCCACAATGTTCAAATCCTACTTCATCATTTCATTCATATCCATGTTATAGTGATATGGGTTCCGGTGAACCTTTGCATGAAGACATTGAAGGGGAACATATTAATATACATAGATGGTCGGAAAAAGATACGGAGTTGACATTGGGAATGAGATTTACTGATAAGGCTCAAGTCGTTTATGCTTTGTAAGAATGTGGCACATAAAACAAGGTCGAGAATTTACCGTTATCAAAAGTAAGAGTAGCAGCTAGACAGCTGAATGCAAGAACAAGACTACACAAAATCCATGTAGTTGGTATGTTCGAGTCATTTGGAAACAATCATTCAATCAGTGGCAGATTTCAGTTTTAAATCATGATCACACGTGTATCATGCGAGTTGTGAACAATAACCATAGAAATTTGACACATAAGTATATTGCAAGAAGCATCCTACATCTCATAAGGAATGACCCAGAGACTCATGTGAGTGTCATCCAAAAAGAAGTAAACAACGTATTCCAATGTAATTGTTCTTACAAGAAAGGATGGCACGCGAGGAAAGCTGCAGTTGAAATGTTGTTCGGGAGTTGAGAAAACACTTTTAAAGTATTACCAAAGTATATGCATGCCTTACAAGATGCAAATTCAGACACAATCTTACATTGGAAACACCATGAATCCAGTGTTGAAAATGATAAGGTATTTAACTACATGTTTTGGTCTTTCAAGGCATCTATTTCCGGTTTTGCCCATTGTCGACCTGTCATTTCTATAGATGGTACATTTCTTAGAGGTGCATATAAAAGCGTTCTCCTAATTGCAAGTAGTTGGGATGCAAACAACCATATATATCCCTTGGAATTTGCAATTGTTGATGAAGAAACTACTGCAAGTTGGAGTTGGTTTTTACGACTTCTGCGACATTATGTGGTACTTAATAGGATTGTATGCTTAATTTATGATAGGCATAAGGGTATTTTGAGTGCAATTAGTCATCAGCCTGAATGGCAGCCACCACATGCAGTCCATCGGTTTTGTTTACGACATGTAAGGGCAAACTTCAAGGTGACATTCAAAAGGAAAGAGCTATCGATTTGATGTATAAGGCGGGATCAACCAGCAAGGTCACAAAATTTAATGAGTTTATGGAAGAGATCAAAATGAGGAACCCGGAAGCATTTAATTATTTGGCTGCCATAGATAAAGAAAAATGGACACTAGCACATGATAGCGGTTACAGGTATGGTTGTTTGACGACAAATCTATATGAATCATTAAATAATGTCTTGAAGAAGTGTCGTGCCTTACCTTTGAAGGCTTTGGTCGAGTTCGTTTATGATAAACTTGTACATTATTTTAGTAAATATCGAGATGAGGCAGCACACACTATATATGCTTTTCCATCTATAATTTGGAGACAATATGTTAAGAATGAAAAAAAAGCTAGAGGGCATACTGTTTTTTATTACAATAATCAAACTGGAATATATAGGGTTAGTACACCAATGAGGGGAGATGGAAGGGGAAATAATGCTTACACAATCAACATCAATGAACAATCTTGTAGTTGGAATAAATGGTCGATATTTGGAATACCTTGTTCTCATGTATTTGCAGTATGTCGACATCGTGGATGGGATCCAACGTCATTTGTTATGTCATTTTACTCAAGCTCTAATTACAAGTTGATTTACGAGGCAAATTTTTATCCTGTTGCAAATGAAGAACTGTGGAATGAAGCCCCATTTGTACTCCACTGCAATAAACATAATATGAAGAGTGGTGGTCCGGGTCGTTTACGCTCCAGGAGGTATCGAGGTTCAATGGATTCAAGAAATCCGGATTCTCCTCCAAGATGTGGTAACCGTCATATGTCGGGTCATAATAGAAGAACTTGTGTCATCGACTCAAATCGAACTACCGATTGTTGATTTTTTAGCATGTATTTCAATATACTTTTTCATACATTATAAATAGACTCATTATTGTATTTTGATTTTATTTATTGAGCATGGACTCATTTTGGAATATATATCGAATTAATGTGTTTTTTTCTATAATATTTTGGTTTATATGTTGGAATTGCATTATTGATGTGTTGTAAGAATGAGTCGTAAAATTCTCTACTGTCCAAAATAAAAATTTGAGTCATAGACATAGAAGAATGCTATGACCCATTCTCTGTATGAGTCATAGAATTCTATATTGGCCAAAATAAAAATTTGAGACACGGCACAGAAGAATGCTATGACTCATTCTCTGTATGAGTCATAGAATTCTATACTGCCCAAAATAAAAATTTGAGACACGGCACAGAAGAATGTTATGACTCATTCTCTGTATGAGTCATAGAATTCTATACTGCCCAAAATAAAAATTTGAGACACGGTAGAGAAGAATGCTATGACTCATTCTCTGTATGAGCCATAGAATTCTATACTGCCAAAAAAAAAAATTTGAGACACGACACAGAAGAATGCTATGACTCATTCTCTGTATGAGTCATAGAATTCTATACTGCCCAAAATAAAAATTTGAGACGCGGCAGAGAAGAATTCTATGACTCATTCTTTGTATGAGTCATAGAACAGAGAAGAATGCTATGACTCATTCTCTGTACGAGTCATAGAATAGAGAAGAATGCTATGACTCATTCTCTGTACGAGTCATAGAACAGAGAAGAATGCTATGACTCATTCTCTGTATGAGTCATAGAACAGAGAAGAATGCTATGACTCATTCTCTGTACGAGTCATAGAACAGAGAAGAATGCTATGACTCATTCTCTGTATGAGTCATAACATTCTATACTACCCAAGTTCATCACTTTTAATACTTAACCAATTCAAATAATCGTAACAAGTTCATCACTATTAATACTTGACCAATTCAAATAATCGTAACAAGTTCATCACTATTAATACTTAACCAATTCAAATAATCGTAACAAGTTCATCACTATTAATACTTAACCAATTCAAATAATCATAACAAGTTCATCACTATTTATACTTAACCAATTCAAAAAAGTTAAAATATTAATATCAAAACATCCATTTAATTAATTTGTAATACAACAATGTCAAAACAAGTTCATTACTATTACATATCATCCGGGGGTATATCTATTAACGGCCTTCCGAACTCGTCGATGTCTAATTTCGGTACATGGTATAGTTTCTTCAAGCAATACAGTCATCAGAAGGCTGAGAAGATAAACCAGTCATATTTTCTTGTGTTTGATTGTCTTCCGGAGGCTGAGAAATTGAGGTACCACCAAATGCATATTCTAGAGTGAGACACTCATGGGGAGATTGAGAAGGTGAGCCAAAACCAAATGCTTCTTCGTCCTCACTCGGATCAACATTTGTAGGTCTACGTTGTTTGCCTCCTCTATTTACCCCTTTAGCTCCACGAGTGAAGACTCGATTCTTGGGTCGCCTAGCTGGATTAACCTCATTTTCTGTTCCAGTAAATACACATTTTGCGTCTCGATGACCAAGGCTGGAACCTATTGCAGCAAGACCACGAGTAAGTAATTCCTTCATCCGGCTAAAACAAACTCTATCTTCTCGATACGGATATGTTCTTCAACCGATCCTCACATATATCGAGACAGGCCTTAGCAGCATTGGCCTGCACCAAAATGGGCACTAGTAAATAAATCATTTATTAATAAATAGTTAATACAAAAGAACTACCAAGTAGAAATTACCAATATAACAACACTAGACCCAGTAATGGAATAACCTTCATCGACGTTGCTTCCGTAAATGGGATTGCCTACTAAAATCCGAGTAATTGTAATATACCAAGAATAATAATCATCGGACACATCACTTCCATTTGTTGTGCAAGGTATTTGAGCAAGCGCAAGATTGTATCGGTTTTCCCAGCAAGCAAGATGAGACCGGTGAGTTACCATCCAATCAATAGACATATTGCCACGCAATTGACATTTGTGAAGGTAGGATAGAAAGCCACCGACAGGTTTTGGAATTGATTGAAAAAGACCAAACTGTCTAGTAACTCGATCGGGGCAATGAAGCTCTACAATCTCCCAACATATCAATGGTACTTCAAGCACTCCATATGTTGTGACCAATTAAATATCTCTCCGGAAGAGCTCCAATAATGTCATTGTATGGCATCCATGAAAACTACAATATATATATATATATATATATATATATATATATATATATATATTCAAATACAATTACATTATTGGGGTACATTAAAAATATAAAATATAAAATATAACCTTGCAAATAAAATTACCTAAAAACCATGCAACTAACATACCGTAATGCAAAATAAAACAATGCAAATTCAATTAAATTGTATATTAAATTGAAAATATAAAATCACCTGATCGGGGGACATAGAGTCAAGCTGGTCACGATAAGTCATAAGAACATGGGTCGACAACTTGGTGAGATCAAATTCCATTTGCCACCTTGCTCCATATGGAGCTAATTCTGGTAAGTCCGACAAGTCTATATTTGGTCTCAATATGGGAAGACGCTCTCATGCCCACAACTATAAAGAAAAATTAATCAAATTAATATTAGAATTCAACTTGGAAAACTTTTCAATTTAACTTACACATTACCCGAAGTAGTACCACCGGTCCCGAAATCTCACGGGCCTAGCACTTTGATGCCATACACATTGATCGATACAAGTAAGCAAGGACTCCACTGCCCCAACTCAAATTACCCGCATCCTTCAAATTTTCTAAATGAATAAGATATCTAAGGTTAATTCTATTACCCGTGCGATCCGTGAATAATAAACCGCCAATCAGCAATAGAGCTAAAGAGCGTGAGTACTGCACTAAGTGTTCTTCGGATGCATTGGGTGATAACAAAACCGACAAATGTCTATCTAAGGCAATCTTTTTCATTCTATTTCCTGTTATTTCATCCATTCTAGGCCTAAAACCCAAAAGCCTCTCACATAAATCTTGCCAATATTCAGTATTACCCACAATTTTTGGCCCGATAATGGGCGCTCCATCAATAGGCAAACCCCATAACAATGCAATATCTTGTAGTGTGATAGTCACCTCACCGCATGAGAGGTGAAATGTATGTGTCTCTAGTCTCCATCTTTCTACAAGTGCATTACACTAAACTATGATCAACTAAAAAGTACCCAACACGTGTAACCCCTCCAAACCCAAGCAATATCTAACAACTCTCTCACCTTAGTTGGAGCTATGCTATACAATTCAAAAAAACGAGAATCAAATCTCCTCACTCCTAATGCATTCTCGGTCGTCTCTTTTTCACCAGCCCAAATTAAAGATGTTCTATGCTGATTTTGCTCATCCAAAACAACTGGACTCATCGGACCTGGATTTACTTCTGTATAACTCGTCATCTACATAAACATCAAATAAAAAATTATATGTTATTGAGATCTTCAACTATTGAATTTCATTTTTTTGGTTAAAATCTTCAAGTATTGAATTATATGTTATTGAATTAGAAAATTTGATATGTTATTAATTTAGTTTTATATGTTAAAAAGAGATATATAACTACTCTAGGATATGCCACTGAAATTTGGACAAACAAAAGGAATACATTCCCTTTTTCTTTATCTTTAAAAGATAGTCCAGGAATAATGATTTACAAGTTTTCTTCAAGCCCAACCTTACCCATATATATATATATGTGTGTATATATCTATATATATATATATATATATATATATATCAGCACAACCACGCCTATATTTTTTTTTTTTGATAGATGTTTGAAACCATTAATAAAACAATGGGACGTTACAAACTATTCATATATACTGCAACTAGTAAGGTCCAGACAACAAGAAAAATAAACAACAGAACAACCAAACAAGGAACAAAGGGAAACAACAAAGGGAAACAAAGCGAAACAAGCAACACCAAAACACACAAAAAAAAAGACGAAGAAAAAGGAAAAACGGAAACCTATATATATATATATATATATATATATATATATATATATATATATATATATATATATATATATATATATATATATATATATATATATATATATATATATATATCTCTATAAATATATATATATATATATATATATATATATATATATATATATATATCTATCTATATATATATATATATATATATATATATATATATATATCTATATCTATATCTATATATATATATCAAACCCAGACCCGCATATATATATATATATATATATATATATATATATATATATATATATATATATCAAACCCAAACCCAGCCTTTTATATATCTATATATATATATATATATATATATATAGATATGTAGGAAAGCCTCATACCTTTTTGTCAAATCAAAATGAGAAGGTAGGATAGAAAGCTTCTTCAGCTTCGGTGCAGATTTTCGGCGGCTAGAAAGCTTCTTCAGACGGTGCGGTTTTTGCGGCGATCGATTCAGATCTAGGGTTTTTGGGAGATGTTGTTTGAGAGAGATGAAAATATGGTTTAGGAGATGTTGTTTGAGAGAGATGAAAATATTGGGGAAAGAAAGAGAAGAGAGGAAATGAAAAAAAAAAGAAACTTTCAATTGTTGACGGAAAGAAGAGGAGAGAGAAGGAGAGGAAAGAGAAAATGAGGAGAGATAAAATAAAATTTTTTTCTCGAGTGGGACCCAATATAACTCATTCACAGAATGAGTTATGGCCAGATTGAGAAATAGTTTCAAAAACATGGCCAAACACGGAGTGAATTTTTAAAACATGGTCAGTTTTGGGAAAAACTCATGAAAAGACAATAACTTTGTTTCTCACTCTAGAAGAGTGGATTCTCCTCCTTCTCTCATCAAGAGAGTACTTTCGCTTGATTTTTCAAGCTTGTTCTCTTAGTAGCTTTTGAAGCGCCTGGTTGTCCTCTTCTTGTTGTCCCTGTTCTTGCTTTGTTTCGCACCTATCTTCGTCTTATGGAACCGAGTAAAGACCCACCCCCTTTTTCTATAGATTTAGACTTTTTGGATTTGGCAATCAATGAGAGTGAATCTTCGGAATTTAATAACCTCACACTTTTTGGTAAAGTCATCTCCGACAAAGTTATTAACTTCAAAGCCATTAAATATATTCTACTCAACTCCTAGAATCTTGGTCCCAATGTTCGGATTTCGTATCCGAGTCCGAATCAGTTTGTTTGTGCTTTTACTAAGGAAGACGATAAAGAACGTATTCTTTCATTGTGTCCTTGGGCTGCAAAAGGACACATTGTTATTCTGAAACCATGGTCCCCCCTGCTCACTTTCGAGGAGATTCCTTTTCATATCTCCCCTTTTTGGGTCCAAGTACACAATGTTCCTAGGAACATGATGAATTTGGAAAATCTTGTGAGAAGTTTGGAAACTTCATAGGGACATTTTCTCACTACCAAGAAGACGGGAATTCACATACCCCTTTGAACTACATGAGGATTAAGGTGATGATTGATGTCAATGTAGCTCTTAAGACTGGAGTGTATTTCGGGAGAGAAGAAGATTCTAAGTCATGGGTTTCCTTCAAATACGAACGATTACCGGTTATGTTTTTTTCCTGTAGGTAAAGGGTCACTCAAACACACTGCTCCGAATCGATGATTTTGAATCCGAAGCAAAAGATCGGCAAAGCTCTTATGGTCATTGGATCCGAGCTCGGTTCAAGTCTACAACGGAGTACAAGTTTAAAAAGACGGAGTCATCTTCCACTAATTCCGCTAAACAGGAGGAAACTAGTTCTTCTCCGAGTGTTACTCCGGTGAAGGCTCTGAGTCAACCGGTAAGTCTCGAATAGTGATCCGATTGTGCTCAAATCCCCAAAAGATCGTATCCCGATGCAGCCAAGAAACCCTCCGATGGACATCTCAAATTAGATTTTCCCGCCTCAGGAAAATTTTACCATTTCCCCCCAATTTCTAAGTGGGCCTCCTTTGACTATTCAACCCATGTCTATACTTCCGGAAGCCCAACATTCACCTATGTTAGCAGTGGACCTTTTGAAATCTTCTTGGGCTGCAGATATCTCTAGAAATCTCACAATTAAGCCTGTTATGGAATTACAAAGCAGGTCACTTAGTCTTGGTCAAAAGGCACGTAAACGATCGATCCAGATCGAGTTGGAAGGTCTAAAGAAAGTCAAATATATAGTGGAGGATTCCCCATCTGCTAAACCCTGGATCGGGTTCAATTAAGTCAAAGTTTGTTTCACATTCGAGACCGTGATCAAAGATGGCTCACTTACAGATGTTAGTTCGAAGGAGAATCATACTGGATATGGAGTGTTGTATGGAGGAGGCTCAAGTTACTACAGTAAGAAGGAGATTGATACATGTTAAACGAGAGGCGAGGCGACAAGGAGTTCGAGCAGCTTCCGGTCGGGTATCTCCCCTTTGTTCACACAACTTTGTTTCCGATGATGAAATGGCTGGGGTGGCGGGCCTTGCACTGCCCCCACCTGATTTATGAGTTTCTTGCTTTGGAATTGTCGTGGACTTGGTCAATCCAAGATAATTCTGTCACTTAAGGAGCTTATTCGCTCCAATAGACCTAAAGTGGTTTTCCTTTCCGAAATTAAGACTGATGATATTGTTAAAGTTAAAAATATCTCTGTTTCTTTGGGTTTTCTTAATTTTCGTTTTGTGCCTTCCGTTGGTAGAGCTGGTGGTTTGTTATTGTTGTGGGATGCTAATGTTGATTTGCAAGTTACTTTTGATTCTGTTTGGGTTGTTAATTGTTTGGTGAGCAAATCCTGGCAGTTTTCTTTTATTTATGGTCCTCTTGTTCCTAGTCGAAACGAACTACGGGATCTTTTGAATGAGTTGGGGGCAGATTTTGATGGGGCTTGGGTAGTAGCAGGTGATTTTAATTCTGTTCTAGAGCAGAAGGATAAATTAGGGGGGAAACATGTTGCTACGACTAGTAATGATGGTTTCAGGAATGTGTTGGATACGAATGGCTTGATTGATTTAGGTTACTGTGGTCACCCCTTTACTTGGAATAACCGTAGAAGTGGTAGTGCTAACATCGGGGAAAGGCATGACAGGGCTTTTGCGAATGGAGAGTGGAGGCTGCTCTATCCTAATGCTGTAGTTTCTCACCTCATGGCTTTGAATTCTGACCATAAGCCAATTTTGTTACAAACAAATCCTCCCAACACATCGAGACCGCGACCATTTAGATTTGAATCTATGTGGATCCGGGATCCCTCTTTATCTGTGGTGATCGGTAAGGCTTGGATGAAAGGACATCCTTTCCCTTCACTTCCTCATTTTATGACCAAGATCAAATACACAAAGGTAGCTATAAAAGAGTGGAATCAGAATGTTTTTGGACATGTTTTCACTAAAATTCAGAAGTTAAAGGATCCGATTGAGGCACAACAGAATGATGTACAATCCTCAAAAGCAACAGCTAGGGAACTTATGGTTCAGGAAGAGCTGAATGAATTGTTGGCAAGGGAAAGAGCTTTATGGATAGACTAGGCTAAAGCTAGGTGGATCCAAGAAGGTGATGCAAATACCAGGTTTTTTCATTTGTCTTCCATCATCCATAGACGGAGGAATCATATAAATCACATTCTTGGTACAAACAACTCTCTTTTCACGGATGATGCTTCCATTGGAAATCATTCATTGATTATTATTCAGATCTGTTTAGAAGCTCAAATCCTGTATTTCCCGAGAACTTACAAGGTCTAATCACAGCCTCGGTTGATACCAATACTAATGACTCACTTACTGTCTGCCCTTCCGAAGTTGAGATTTTTAAAGCGATATTTCTTATGGATGGTAATAAAAGTCCGGGGCCCGATCGTATGACTCCTTTGTTCTACAAGACGTATTGGGGCATCATTGGTAAGGACTTTATAAATGCAGTGCAATAGTTCTTTAGGGATGGAGAAATAAGTAAGGCGATAAACCATACTTTCATTTCTTTAATCCCCAAGAGTGTAGGAGCTAACAAAGTGGAGATGTTCCGACCCATTGCTCTATGTAATGTTGCTTATAAAGTGGTGACTAAGATTCTTGCGTCGAGACCGAGATCTGTTCTTGAGAAGATCATACATCCATCACAATCTGATTTTATTCCAAACAGAGCTATTACGGATAATTGCATCATTAATCATGAAGTGATGCATTATCTTAAGTGCAAGAAAGGTAAATATGGCTACATGGCTATTAAAGTGGACATGGCCAAAGCTTATGATATGGTGGAATGGGAAGTGTTGGTGAAGATCTTGAATCTTCACGGGTTTGATGTGAAGTTCTGTGATTTGATTTTGAAATGCATTTCTACCCCAACTTTCTCCGTCCTTGTAAATGGATCGCCTACTGGTTTCTTCTCTTCATCTAGGGGAATTAGGCAAGGAGATCCTGTTTCTCCAGCCCTTTTCACAATTCTCTCAGATCTTCTCTCAAGAATCCTGTCAAGGGCTAAAAGTCTTAAGAAGATCAATGGTATTAAAGTATCAAGAACGAGCCCTCGCATTACTCATCTCATGTATGTAAATGATTTAGTTATCTATGACAAGGCAAATGTGGAGGAAGCAGAAGAAGTGGTTAAGTGTTTATCACTTTATTGTGGCTGGACAGGGCAGCGTATAAATTGGGAAAAGTCTATGGTACACTTCATCAACAATGTATCATCTTTGGAGAAGAGGACTCTATGTCGGGTATTGTCTATGAAGGAATGTACGCACAAGGGATTGTATCTAGGAAGTCAATTCTGTTCTTTGGGAAATAGAGGATTAGCTTTTAAGGGGCTAATGGATAAACCGACAAGAAGACTTTCAAGTTGGAAGCAGAAGGCATTATCTTTGGCGGGGCGTACTGTCCTCATCAAATCTGTAGCTCTTTCACTGCCATCATATATAATGCAAACTTTTTTTATTCCAAAAAAGGTGTGTGATGAGATGGATGCTCGGATCCGAAAGTTTTGGTGGGGTATTAAAGATGATAAGAGAGGTTTGTACCTGAAGGCTTGGGACTATATCTGTACTCCCAAAATGGTTGGAGGCTTGGGTATCGGGAGGATGAGAGACATTAATGTAGCTTTTGTGACTAAGTTGAGTTGGATTTTTTGTACGCAACCTTCAAAAATCTGGGTACAACTTGTTAAGTCTAAATATATGAGAGGAAGGAGAGTACTGGATTTTCAACAGAAAGCTAAAGCCTCTTCATGTATTTGGGCTAGTATGAAGAAATGTAATGACTCTTTGAGGAGGGGACTCTGTATCACGGTGGGTAAGAATTCTCTTACTCATATCCGTGACGACCCATGGCTACCGGACTTACCTAGTTATGTCCTTCCAAGTGATATCGGAATTGACAACAGACCGACCTATGTGCTAGATCTTATGATACTTGATGGAACTTGCTGGAATGCCACAATTGTTTTTGATAACTTCCCCCCTCACTTATGTGATTTCATTATTAATACTCCTATTTCTAGGGAGCAAGATTCCTATGTTTGGGCTCCCTCCAAGTCGGGGAGCTTTTCTGTTAAGAGTGCTTACAGAACAAACAACAAGGTTCGTTTCTTGTCAGCTTCCTCTTATGATTTGAAGATCTGGAAACAACTATGGCATTCTAGTCTTCATGAGAGACATAAACTGCAATTATGGAAAGTTTTTGTTGATATTCTGGCTACCAAGGATAGGAATAAATCTTTTGTGCCTTTACCCGATTTACTTTGTTTTTTGTGTGATTCTGCTGTTGAATCTACTTTTCATTTGATTTTTGAGTGTCCTGTTGCTATTATGGCGTGGTGGAATTCTCCTTGGAAAATACGTATTCAAAGCTTCATTAATGTCACTGTTATGGATTGGTTTAATTGGCTTTTGGGGACTAAGCAAAATGACTTGTTGCCGGTGATAGAGCTAGAAAGAGACAGAATGTTGCATTATGTTGTGGTACTGCTGGAAAGAATGTGGATGGAACGAAATCAGATTAGGCCGGGAGGTACAAAACCGGATTGGACGCAATGGATGAATAATCTATCTATTCAGCTAGATAGATACTGGAAGGGTGCACAAGCTAGGAGAGCTCTGAGACAAAGAAGAAGCACTCAATCATGTTGGGAGCCTCCTTTATCGGGGGAACTTAAACTCAACATGGATGCAGCATTTGTAGATGCTAAGGCCTATGCAGGGGTTGTACTTAGAGATCATCATGGCAAGGTTTTGGGGACTTGGATAGAGAAATTTCACGTGTCTAATGTTTTTTGTGCGGAACTTGCTGCTGTCATCCTTGCGTTTGAAATTGGAGATAAGTTGGCAGTGCGGAACGTGGTGTTTGAGGGTGATTCTCTAGAAGCGATTTTTGCTGTCAAAGAATGCATTTCGGATGAAGATTGGAGAGCAAAGGACAAGATTAATGTAGGGAAATCTTTTTTGAATTCCCACCCTCTTTGGAGGTTGAATCATGTAAACAAACAGTTTAATTCTTATGCCCATAACCTTGCTAAATGGGCTAAATTACATGATTTATGTGGTGTGCTTAATATTGATCATCTTCCCCCAAGTATTTTTTGTGAGGGGGAAGGGTCTAGTGTAACTGTTTTAGATGATGATTGCAATGACTAATTATCCATTTACAAAAAAAAAAAACTATGAAAAGACAATAAATGAAATTTGATAAAATCAATCACATTGCCAAGATTGGAAAGATCTGCATCAGCTGCTATCACCGAGAAATATCCGTCTTGCAATCTCCTTTAAACCTCACCGATCGAAACCCGGAAACTGCAGCCCAACACACCGCGTATAGCAGTAATGTCCAAGCTTCAACCTAATTTTCCCATCGCTTGACCGAACCAACACTCCAATTGTCGCAATACTCTGCCGCAAATCCCCATAAAAAATGAATAACAGGTGTCGAAAGACGTGATACTACCCACACAAATGCTACATGAAGACAAAGAAGAACGATCGGGAGAATTACGGGTACCGAATTCAGCGCATGAATGATACCCCACCCTTATTCGGAATACTAGTAATGGAAATGGAAGTGGAATTGAAAATTACATCATTTCAAGTCAGCCATATCTGTGTCACGGGACGGGATAATACTTCCAAAGGCATATTTGTCATTATTCTGCCTTCTTTTCAATTCTGTTGGAATATACAATTTCAATGAGGATTTATTCTACATACCATCATTTTGTTAAGAATAGTAAATGAGCGATTGCTTTATTCTATAATCATTAGCTACGTGTCAATCTCCAATTTTATTGATATAATTCTCTGTATCATCATCTCATCTATAAATAAGATTGAGACCACAACCATAGTGTTGTGTTGGCTTTATCAAATTTATTGTCTATTTAGAAATTTTTTGCTTGGTATCGGAGATTCTAGGCTAGCGCCATAACAACTCCTTAGACCCCTCTAACACAGTCCCAAACTTCAGTTCAAGCCTCTGCAATGGGCACAACACCATCAACACCAATGCTTGCTCTGATTGCAAATCCCTTTCGCAATACATTGACCCAACCCTTCTCCCTAAAACTCGACTAAAACAACTTTCCCTTTTGGAAAACAATGGTTACCACCATCATCCGAGGTCATCATTTGGAGAATTTCCTCAATGGCACTCGAGTGCCCCCTCCTAAATTTTGATCTACCGCTACAACGATTGGTATTGATGCAAATGTAAACACTCAACCTGTAATGGAATTGAATCTAGAATTTGAAGCATGGGTACATGATCAGCTCTTGATGGGGTAGATCTATGGATCCATGACAAAAGCTATTTCAGCAGAAGTCATGGGATGCCAAAATGCTGCTGAAATTTGGAGTGCCCTTGAAGAACTTTATGGAGCACACTCAAGAGCCAACATGGATGATCTCAGAACCAAGATTCAGACAACACGCAAAGAAGAATCAAATCTCCTCACTCCTAATGCATTCTCGGTCGTCTCTTTTTCACCAGCCCAAATTAAAGATGTTCTATGCTGATTTTGCTCATCCAAAACAACTGGACTCATCGGACCTGGATTTACTTCCGTATAACTCGTCATCTACATAAACATCAAATAAAAAATTATATGTTATTGAGATCTTCAACTATTGAATTTCATTTTTTTGGTTAAAATCTTCAAGTATTGAATTATATGTTATTGAATTAGAAAATTTGATATGTTATTAATTTAGTTTTATATGTTAAAAAGAGATATATAACTACTCTAGGATATGCCACTGAAATTTGGACAAACAAAAGGAATACATTCCCTTTTTCTTTATCTTTAAAAGATAGTCCAGTAATAATGATTTACAAGTTTTCTTCAAGCCCAGCCCACCTATATATATATAGGTATGTATATCTATATCTATATATATATATATATATATATATCAAGCACAACCACGCCTATATTTTTTTTTTTTGATAGATGTTTGAAACCATTAATAAAACAATGGGACGTTACAAACTATTCATATATACTGCAACTAGTAAGGTCCAGACAACAAGAAAAATAAACAACAACAGAACAACCAAAAAGGGAACAAAGGGAAACAACAAAGGGAAACAGAGCCGAAACAAGCAAGCAAAACAAACAACAACAACAAAAGAAGAAAAGAGGAAAAAGGACCTATATATATATATATATATATATATATATATATATATATATATATATATATATATATATATATATATATATATATATATATTATATATATATATATATATCTATATCTATCCCAGCAAAAAAATATATATATATCTATATCTATATATATATATATATCCAACCCCATATATATATATATATATATATATATATACATATCTATATCTATATCTATATATATATATCAAACCCAGACCCAGCCCCGCCTATATATATATATCTATATCTATATCTATATATATATATATATCAAACCCAAACCCAGCCCCGCCTTTATATATCTATATTAATATATATATATATATATATAGATATGTAGGAAAGCCTCATACCTTTTTGTCAAATCAAAATGAGAAGGTAGGATAGAAAGCTTCTTCGCCGGTGGCAGATTTTGGCGGCTAGAAAGCTTCTTCAGCGACGGTGCAGATTTTCGGCGGCGATCGATTCAGATCTAGGGTTTTTGGGAGATGTTGTTTGAGAGAGATGAAAATATGGTTTAGGAGATGTTGTTTGAGAGAGATGAAAATATTGGGGAAAGAAAGAGAAGAGAGGAAATGAAAAAAAAAAGAAACTTTCAATTGTTGACGGAAAGAAGAGGAGAGAGAAGGAGAGGAAAGAGAAAATGAGGAGAGATAAAATAAAATTTTTTTCTGAGTGGGACCCAATATAACTCATTCACAGAATGAGTTATGGCCAGATTGAGAAATAGTTTCAAAAACATGGCCAAACACGGAGTGAATTTTTAAAACATGGTCAGTTTTGGGAAAAACTCATGAAAAGACAATAACTTTGTTTCTCACTCTAGAAGAGTGGATTCTCCTCCTTCTCTCATCAAGAGAGTACTTTCGCTTGATTTTTCAAGCTTGTTCTCTTAGTAGCTTTTGAAACGCCTGGTTGTCCTCTTCTTGTTGTCCCCTGTTCTTGCTTTGTTTCGCACCTATCTTCGTCTTATGGAACCGAGTAAAGACCCACCCCCTTTTTCTATAGATTTAGACTTTTTGGATTTGGCAATCAATGAGAGTGAATCTTCGGAATTTAATAACCTCACACTTTTTGGTAAAGTCATCTCCGACAAAGTTATTAACTTCAAAGCCATTAAATATATTCTACTCAACTCCTAGAATCTTGGTCCCAATGTTCGGATTTCGTATCCGAGTCCGAATCGGTTTGTTTGTGCTTTTACTAAGGAAGACGATAAAGAACGTATTCTTTCATTGTGTCCTTGGGCTGCAAAAGGACACATTGTTATTCTGAAACCATGGTCCCCCCTGCTCACTTTCGAGGAGATTCCTTTTCATATCTCCCCTTTTTGGGTCCAAGTACACAATGTTCCTAGGAACATGATGAATTTGGAAAATGCTGTGAAGTTTGGAAACTTCATAGGGACATTTTCTCACTACCAAGAAGACGGGAATTCACATACCCCTTTGAACTACATGAGGATTAAGGTGATGATTGATGTCAATGTAGCTCTTAAGACTGGAGTGTATTTCAGGAGAGAAGAAGATTCTAAGTCATGGGTTTCCTTCAAATACGAACGATTACCGATTTATGTTTTTCCTGTGGTAAACTGGGTCACTCAAACACAGCTTGTCCGAATCTGACCGATTTTGAATCCGAAGCAAAAGATCAGCAAAGCTCTTATGGTCATTGGATCCGAGCTCAGTTCAAGTCTACAACGGAGTACAAGTTTAAAAAGACGGAGTCATCTTCCACTAATTCCGCTAAACAGGAGGAAACTAGTTCTTCTCCGAGTGTTACTCCGGTGAAGGCTCTGGAGTCAACCGGTAAGTCTCGGAATAGTGATCCGATTGTGCTCAAATCCCCAAAAGATCGTATCCCGATGCAGCCAAGAAACCCTCCGATGGACATCTCAAATTAGATTTTCCCGCCTCAGGAAAATTTTACCATTTCCCCCCAATTTCTAAGTGGGCCTCCTTTGACTATTCAACCCATGTCTATACTTCCGGAAGCCCAACATTCACCTATGTTAGCAGTGGACCTTTTGAAATCTTCTTGGGCTGCAGATATCTCTAGAAATCTCACAATTAAGCCTGTTATGGAATTACAAAGCAGGTCACTTAGTCTTGGTCAAAAGGCACGTAAAAGATCGATCCAGATCGAGTTGGAAGGTCTAAAGAAAGTCAAATATATAGTGGAGGATTCCCCATCTGCTAAACCTGGATCGGGTTCAATTAAGTCAAAGTTTGTTTCGAATTCGAGACCGTGATCAAAGATGGCTCACTTACAGATGTTAGTTCGAAGGAGAATCATACGGATATGGAGTGTTGTATGGAGGAGGCTCAAGTTACTACAGTAAGAAGGAGATTGATACATGTTAAACGAGAGGCGAGGCGACAAGGAGTTCGAGCAGCTTCCGGTCGGGTATCTCCCCTTTGTTCACACAACTTTGTTTCCGATGATGAAATGGCTGGGGTGGCGGGCCTTGTACCGCCCCCACCTGATTTATGAGTTTCTTGCTTTGGAATTGTCGTGGACTTGGTCAATCCAAGATAATTCATGACTTAAGGAGCTTATTCGCTCCAATAGACCTAAAGTGGTTTTCCTTTCCGAAATTAAGACCGATGATATTGTTAAAGTTAAAAATATCTCTGTTTCTTTGGGTTTTCTTAATTTTCGTTTTGTGCCTTCCGTTGGTAGAGCTGGTGGTTTGTTATTGTTGTGGGATGCTAATGTTGATTTGCAAGTTACTTTTGATTCTGTTTGGGTTGTTAATTGTTTGGTGAGCAAATCCTGGCAGTTTTCTTTTATTTATGGTCCTCTTGTTCCTAGTCGGAAAACGAACTTCCGGGATCTTTTGAATGAGTTGGGGGCAGATTTTGATGGGGCTTGGGTAGTAGCAGGTGATTTTAATTCCGTTCTAGAGCAGAAGGATAAATTAGGGGGGAAACATGTTGCTACGACTAGTAATGATGGTTTCAGGAATGTGTTGGATACGAATGGCTTGATTGATTTAGGTTACTGTGGTCACCCCTTTACTTGGAATAACCGTAGAAGTGGTAGTGCTAACATCGGGGAAAGGCATGACAGGGCTTTTGCGAATGGAGAGTGGAGGCTGCTCTATCCTAATGCTGTAGTTTCTCACCTCATGGCTTTGAATTCCGACCATAAGCCAATTTTGTTACAAACAAATCCTCCCAACACATCGAGACCGCGACCATTTAGATTTGAATCTATGTGGATCCGGGATCCCTCTTTATCTGTGGTGATCGGTAAGGCTTGGATGAAAGGACATCCTTTCCCTTCACTTCCTCATTTTATGACCAAGATCAAATACACAAAGGTAGCTATAAAAGAGTGGAATCAGAATGTTTTTGGACATGTTTTCACTAAAATTCAGAAGTTAAAGGATCCGATTGAGGCACAAAGAATGATGTACAATCCTCAAAAGCAACAGGCTAGGGAACTTATGGTTCAGGAAGAGCTGAATGAATTGTTGGCAAGGGAAAGAGCTTTATGGATAGACTAGGCTAAAGCTAGGTGGATCCAAGAAGGTGATGCAAATACCAGGTTTTTTCATTTGTCTACCATCATCCATAGACGGAGGAATCATATAAATCACATTCTTGGTACAAACAACTCTCTTTTCACGGATGATGCTTCCATTGGAAATCATTCATTGATTATTATTCAGATCTGTTTAGAAGCTCAAATCCTGTATTTCCCGAGAACTTACAAGGTCTAATCACAGCCTCGGTTGATACCAATACTAATGACTCACTTCACTTGCGCCCTTCCGAAGTTGAGATTTTTAAAGCGATATTTCTTATGGATGGTAATAAAAGTCCGGGGCCCGATCGTATGACTCCTTTGTTCTACAAGACGTATTGGGGCATCATTGGTAAGGACTTTATAAATGCAGTGCAATAGTTCTTTAGGGATGGAGAAATAAGTAAGGCGATAAACCATACTTTCATTTCTTTAATCCCCAAGAGTGTAGGAGCTAACAAAGTGGAGATGTTCCGACCCATTGCTCTATGTAATGTTGCTTATAAAGTGGTGACTAAGATTCTTGCGTCGAGACCGAGATCTGTTCTTGAGAAGATCATCCATCCATCACAATCCGATTTTATTCCAAACAGAGCTATTACGGATAATTGCATCATTAATCATGAAGTGATGCATTATCTTAAGTGCAAGAAAGGTAAATATGGCTACATGGCTATTAAAGTGGACATGGCCAAAGCTTATGATATGGTGGAATGGGAAGTGTTGGTGAAGATCTTGAATCTTCACGGGTTTGATGTGAAGTTCCGTGATTTGATTTTGAAATGCATTTCTACCCCAACTTTCTCCGTCCTTGTAAATGGATCGCCTACTGGTTTCTTCTCTTCATCTAGGGGAATTAGGCAAGGAGATCCTGTTTCTCCAGCCCTTTTCACAATTCTCTCAGATCTTCTCTCAAGAATCCTGTCAAGGGCTAAAAGTCTTAAGAAGATCAATGGTATTAAAGTATCAAGAACGAGCCCTCGCATTACTCATCTCATGTATGTAAATGATTTAGTTATCTATGACAAGGCAAATGTGGAGGAAGCAGGAAGAAGTGGTTAAGTGTTTATCACTTTATTGTGGCTGGACAGAGGCGTATAAATTGGGAAAAGTCTATGGTACACTTCATCAACAATGTATCATCTTTGGAGAAGAGGACTCTATGTCGGGTATTGTCTATGAAGGAATGTACGCACAAGGGATTGTATCTAGGAAGTCAATTCTGTTCTTTGGGAAATAGAGGATTAGCTTTTAAGGGGCTAATGGATAAACCGACAAGAAGACTTTCAAGTTGGAAGCAGAAGGCATTATCTTTGGCGGGGCGTACTGTCCTCATCAAATCGTAGCTCTTTCACTGCCATCATATATAATGCAAACTTTTTTTATTCCAAAAAAGGTGTGTGATGAGATGGATGCTCGGATCCGAAAATTTTGGTGGGGTATTAAAGATGATAAGAGAGGTTTGTACCTGAAGGCTTGGGACTATATCTGTACTCCCAAAATGGTTGGAGGCTTGGGTATCGGGAGGATGAGAGACATTAATGTAGCTTTTGTGACTAAGTTGAGTTGGATTTTTTGTACGCAACCTTCAAAAATCTGGGTACAGCTTGTTAAGTCTAAATATATGAGAGGAAGGAGAGTACTGGATTTTCAACAGAAAGCTAAAGCCTCTTCATGTATTTGGGCTAGTATGAAGAAATGTAATGACTCTTTGAGGAGGGGACTCTGTATCACGGTGGGTAAGAATTCTCTTACTCATATCCGTGACGACCCATGGCTACCGGACTTACCTAGTTATGTCCTTCCAAGTGATATCGGAATTGACAACAGACCGACCTATGTGCTAGATCTTATGATACTTGATGGAACTTGCTGGAATGCCACAATTGTTTTTGATAACTTCCCCCCTCACTTATGTGATTTCATTATTAATACTCCTATTTCTAGGGAGCAAGATTCCTATGTTTGGGCTCCCTCCAAGTCGGGGAGCTTTTCCGTTAAGAGTGCTTACGGAACCAAACAACAAGGTTCGTTTCTTGTCGACTTCCTCTTATGATTTGAAGATCTGGAAACAACTATGGCATTCTAGTCTTCATGAGAGACATAAACTGCAATTATGGAAAGTTTTTGTTGATATTCCGGCTACCAAGGATAGGAATAAATCTTTTGTGCCTTTACCCGATTTACTTTGTTTTTTGTGTGATTCTCCTGTTGAATCTACTTTTCATTTGATTTTTGAGTGTCCTTTGCTATTATGGCGTGGTGGAATTCTCCTTGGAAAATACGTATTCAAAGCTTCATTAATGTCACTGTTATGGATTGGTTTAATTGGCTTTTGGGGACTAAGCAAAATGACTTGTTGCCGGTGATAGAGCTAGAAAGAGACAGAATGTTGCATTATGTTGTGGTACTGCTGGAAAGAATGTGGATGGAACGAAATCAGATTAGGCCGGGAGGTACAAAACCGGATTGGACGCAATGGATGAATAATCTATCTATTCAGCTAGATAGATACTTGGAAGGGTGCACAAGCTAGGAGAGCTCCGAGACAAAGAAGAAGCACTCAATCATGTTGGGAGCCTCCTTTATTGGGGGAACTTAAACTCAACATGGATGCAGCATTTGTAGATGCTAAGGCCTATGCAGGGGTTGTACTTAGAGATCATCATGGCAAGGTTTTGGGGACTTGGATAGAGAAATTTCACGTGTCTAATGTTTTTTGTGCGGAACTTGCTGCTGTTATCCTTGTGTTTGAAATTGGAGATAAGTTGGCAGTGCGGAACGTGGTGTTTGAGGGTGATTCTCTAGAAGCGATTTTTGCTGTCAAAGAATGCATTTCGGATGAAGATTGGAGAGCAAAGGACAAGATTAATGTAGGGAAATCTTTTTTGAATTCCCACCCTCTTTGGAGGTTGAATCATGTAAACAAACAGTTTAATTCTTATGCCCATAACCTTGCTAAATGGGCTAAATTACATGATTTATGTGGTGTGCTTAATATTGATCATCTTCCCCCAAGTATTTTTTGTGAGGGGGAAGGGTCTAGTGTAACTGTTTTAGATGATGATTGCAATGACTAATTATCCATTTACAAAAAAAAAAACTATGAAAAGACAATAAATGAAATTTGATAAAATCAATCACATTGCCAAGATTGGAAAGATCCGCATCAGCTGCTATCACCGAGAAATATCCGTCTTGCAATCTCCTTTAAACCTCACCGATCGAAACCCAGAAACTGCAGCCCAACACACCGCGTATAGCAGTAATGTCCAAGCTTCAACCTAATTTTCCCATCGCTTGACCGAACCAACACTCCAATTGTCGCAATACTCTGCCGCAAATCCCCATAAAAAATGAATAACAGGTGTCGAAAGACGTGATACTACCCACACAAATGCTACATGAAGACAAAGAAGAACGATCGGAGAATTACGGTACCGAATTCAGCGCATGAATGATACCCCACCCTTATTCAGAATACTAGTAATGGAAATGGAAGTGGAATTGAAAATTACATCATTTCAAGTCAGCCATATCTGTGTCACGGGACGGGATAATACTTCCAAAGGCATATTTGTCATTATTCTGCCTTCTTTTCAATTCTGTTGGAATATACAATTTCAATGAGGATTTATTCTACATACCATCATTTTGTTAAGAATAGTAAATGAGCGATTGCTTTATTCTATAATCATTAGCTACGTGTCAATCTCCAATTTTATTGATATAATTCTCTGTATCATCATCTCATCTATAAATAAGATTGAGACCACAACCATAGTGTTGTGTTGGCTTTATCAAATTTATTGTCTATTTAGAAATTTTTTGCTTGGTATCGGAGATTCTAGGCTAGCGCCATAACAACTCCTTAGACCCCTCTAACACAGTCCCAAACTTCAGTTCAAGCCTCTGCAATGGGCACAACACCATCAACACCAATGCTTGCTCTGATTGCAAATCCCTTTCGCAATACATTGACCCAACCCTTCTCCCTAAAACTCGACTAAAACAACTTTCCCTTTTGGAAAACAATGGTTACCACCATCATCCGAGGTCATCATTTGGAGAATTTCCTCAATGGCACTCGAGTGCCCCCTCCTAAATTTCGATCTACCGCTACAACGATTGGTATTGATGCAAATGTAAACACTCAACCTGTAATGGAATTGAATCTAGAATTTGAAGCATGGGTACATGATCAGCTCTTGATGGGGTAGATCTATGGATCCATGACAAAAGCTATTTCAGCAGAAGTCATGGGATGCCAAAATGCTGCTGAAATTTGGAGTGCCCTTGAAGAACTTTATGGAGCACACTCAAGAGCCAACATGGATGATCTCAGAACCAAGATTCAGACAACACGCAAAGAAGCTCAAACCATGATTGATTATCTCAAACAGAAGCGCGTTTGGGCAGATACTATGGCATTAACAGGTGAACCTTATCCTAAGAAACATTTAATTTCTAATGTCTTCTCTGGATTGAATGCAGAATATTTGTCCATAGTTGTGCAAATAGAGGGTCATGAACACACAACTTGGCAGCAACTGCGGAATATTCTGCTCAATTTTGATGGTAAACTTGAGAGGCTCAATGCTCTCACAAACAACAACAAACAAATTAATAGCCCTGCAACAAATTTTATTCAAAAGCCTTCTGGCTCAAACAATCAGAACCAATTTGATTCACCATGTAAGTTTAACACCAATCAGCACAATCGTGGCAATGAACATCAGTTTTCTGGTAACACAAGATGGGGAAGTTACAAAGGTGGCCGAGGTCGAGGTAGAGGAGGTAGATCCAAACCCACCTATCAAGTATGTGGAAAATATGGCCACTTAGCAGCAATCTGCTACTACATATATGATGAAAACTATATGGGACATCAACCAAACACTGGGGCAAATCAAGAGAAACAATACTCAACACTTGTAGCCACACCAGAGATGTTGAATGATGAAAGCTGGTATGCAGATAGTGGTGCCAGCAATCATCTCACTGCTGATCCAAACAAGATTCAAAACAAAGTTGAGTATAAGGGTAAGGAACAAATCATTATAGGAGATTGAAGTAAGCTACCAATCTCACATGTTGGAACTTGTTTTCTTAAATATGATGTTGATAAACCTTTGTTGTTACATAATATGCTACATGTTCCAACCATTTCAAAGAATCTCATCAATGTTTCTAAGCTAACAACAAACAATAATGTCTCAATGGAATTTTTCTTTGATTCTTGTTGTGTGAAGGAGCAGCCAACAGGGAAGGTGTTTCTGTAAGGGAAAGTTAAAGATGGCCTCTATCAAATGGATACTTCTACTTCAACACAACTTATGGGCTTACACTTATCCTTTTCTGCTACAGCAACAAAGTACTTACAACCAGGACAAAAGTTTTCAGATTTCCTAAAAGACATTTGGCATATGTAAAAGACATAGACGTTTAGTACACCCATCTACCAATGTTTTGAATCAAGTCTTAAAAATGTCAAATGTAAAAAATTTCTATCAATAAAAATCCAAATTTCTGTGATGCTTGCCAATATGGAAAATCACATGTTCTTCCCTTTTCTAAATCTTATTCTAGAGTTGTTGTTATCTTAGATATTATACATACTGATTTGTGGGGGCCTACACCTATTGCTTCAAACACAAAATTAAAATATTACATTCATTTCCTAGATGACTATAGCAAGTACACCTGGTTGTATCCTCTGAAAAACAAACGAGATGCTCTAGAAGCCTTTACAAGATTCAAAACAATGGTAGAAACATAGTTTGACAAGAAGATTAAAATGCTCATAACTAATTGGGGAGGTGAATTCCAAGCTTTTACTAATCTAGTTCACAATAGTGGGATAATCTTTGAACATTCATGCCCTTACACATCTTAGCATAATGGAAGAGGTTAGCAAAAGCATCGTCAAATGGTTGAAATGGGACTTACTCTTCTAGCTCAAGCACCTATGCGACTCAAATATTTGTTAGATGCTTTTATCATTGTAGTCTTTCTCATTAATAGACTGCCTACACCTATTCTGAATCAAAAGTCCCCTTATACTGTCTTGTTTCATAAAAATCTAAATTATACCTCTTAGAATTTTTGGTACAGCTTGTTTTCCATGCCTTAGAAATTATCAAACACACAAGTTTCAGTTTCACTCAATTAAGTGTGTTAATTTGGCCTACAGTGAGTTCTTCAAAGGATATAAGTGTGTTACTTCTCATGGTAGAATTTAAATTTCAAGGCATGTTGTTTTTAATGAAAAAGATTTCCCTTGTCATCGAGGATTTCTGAACAATTATTCTCTAGAACAGGAAGTCACTGTTTCAACACCTCACTCATGGTTCAATCTACCATTTATATCTTCCTCACCTCAGTCCCCTGCAGCAGCACCTGCTCAAGGCTCTAGACAATCAAGTTTGGTATCATCCACTCCTTGCTCAAATGTTGGCTCACCTATTTCTACTCTGCCTTATAATGATGAATTTGCTAGTATTCCCTTTGATAGTATTGCAAATGTGCAGCAATCAACTACTGAACAATCATCACAAGATTTACCTCCTAGTCATGATTATGTTGCTAAACCAGTTCCTACACAAGTATCACGACCTACTGAACCCACTCATCCTATGATTACTTGTGGGAAGGCTTGAATCTTTAGACCTCGAGTGTTTGTTAGACAGTCCTCTTTCAATTTTGCTAACCATGAGCCTATTACAGTTCAAGCTGCTCTTCAACATGAGGGGTGGAATGGTGCTACGAGAGATGAAATTTCAACCTTGCAGCGTAACAACACTTGGATTTTAGTTCCTCCTTGTGCCTCTCACAATGTGGTTGGTAACAAATGGGTGTTTAAGACCAAATACAATGCAGATGATTCCTTCCAGCACTACAAGGCACGTTTAGTCGCTAAAGGATTCCATCAGAGACCAGGAGTGGATTTTGGTGAAACCTTTAGCCCTGTTATCAAAGCTTCTATAGTCTGTGTTGTTCTCACCATTGTTCTTGTTTAAAAGTGGGACATTAGCCAACTTGATATTAATAATTCCTTTCTTAATGGCACTCTCGGTGAAGATGTTTACATGCTCCAACCACAAGGCTTTGAGGATCCATCTCAACCTCATCATGTTTGCAAGCTACAAAAGTCAATATATGGGTTAAAACAAAGCCCCCAGAGCTTGGTATAAGCAACTCAAAACAGCACTGCTAAAGTGGAACTTCACAAATTCTAAGGTTGATTCATTACTTTTTCATGTTGAAGCGTCCCAAATATGTACTCGTGGTTCTTATATATGTTGATGATATAATAGTGACCGAGAACTATCCAAAGGAAATGCAGTTGTTCATCTCACAACTCAACAAAGTATTTTCTCTCAAAAACCTTGGACCTTTGAACTACTTCTTAGGCATTGAGGTTTTCAGAGATGACAGAGGAATATATCTATCACAAAGCAAGTATATTGTTGAACTCTTGTAGAGAGCAAACATGTTAAATGTAAAACCTAGTCCCACACCTATGGTTGCCAACAAACAACTCTCATTGTATGATGGAAAACCTTCTTTATACAGAAGCATAATATGTGCTCTTCAATAT
>JAHSUH010004505.1:0-39515 GCA_025388415.1 Cynanchum wilfordii | reverse complement strand
GTCTATACGATATTTTATAAATTTAAAATCGTTGATGCTTCCATGTTACTATCTGCATATAGTAACCAAAATTCACATCAAATATCTAAATAATGTGATAATCAAGCCAATCTAACTAATGCTAAAAATCCTAATATTTATAGGTAACCGAAAGCAGGGGTAAAAACGTCATTTTACAAATAAACAGTGATTCCGGCATTACTACGGGTGTTGCCCTTTCTGCTCTACGGGCGTATGAATGTCATTAATTCCTACTGGTGTGTGTTTTGAGTGAGTAAAATATAGTATTATATAAAGGAAATAATCTCACAAAACAATATCATATAATCAAACACAACTAAGCCGGAGTACCTATCACATGCAGATATTAACACGAGAGTACCACGATTTTAAATTTATAATTATCGTATCCTCGGGAACGTTGGTGACTGATGTGAATTTTGGTTACTATATTTTTAGCATAAATTATGATTGAGATTAATTCAAGCAAAACAAATAGGTTGTCACTTAAATAACCAAAATCTAAGGCAGAGTACTTATCGTATGCAGATAGTAACATGGAAGCATCAACGATTTTACATTTATAAAATATCGTATAGACCCAAAGACGTTGACAACAGTTATAAGCAATTATTATATATGACAAGAATTTATTAACAAAAGTTAACACTTGGATAAGAATCAATTCATGAGATTGTTGCTAGAACATAAATAGAATTCAAACAGATATGAATTAGGATTCTTATTCAGTTCGATGATTCAATTAGAATGACCATATTCGAAGATGTAGCTTTAAGCAGATCTAAGGCAATTGTGATTAATATTAACTTTACTACCGTACCCGAGTTATCTAATGTGATTACCTCAATACGGGTCGTTGCAAGTAATCCTAAACCTTTGTGGATTAATTATTAAGTCATGAATTTAATAAGTTAATCTTAAGATTTGGATTGATTACTAACTCGAGATTATTAGGCTGCCTAACCTCATTATGGTCGATGCAAGTTATTACACCTAATCCAAAAATTCATTAATTCTCCTATGGTCGGGTCTCCTTAACAAATCGTCAATTAATTAATTATTCCAATTATATGCTCAACTAGATGCAAACATATGTGTCGGAGCATAAATTGAATAAGAAACTAAGTTGAAAGCATAAAGCAATAATAATCACAATGATAATCACAAACAGTATCCTTCCCGGGAAATTAATAAAAGCTCTAATTGTATCATTAATAATAAAAGAATCCCATGAGACAGAGTTATAGTAAATAAAGAACAAAAAATGATAGACTTGAGAAGAGGGAAAAGAAAAGTTGTCGTTTGGTTGTCACTACTTCGACGGGCGGGACTTGACCTCCGATTCTTCTCGAACCCTACTAGCCTTCCTCCTTGTCTTGCCTACTAAATCTTCTAGAATCACACCTCCCAACTAAGCTATAGAGCTCTCCCTTATGGTCGAGGCTCAAACCCTAAGCCAAGAAGAAAAATATAATAACTAGAAAATATCTAACTATGAGGGTAATTTTTGAGAATCCACGGGAGTGGAGACTCGAAATCCCTCGAGTTCTCTCGAACTCTGCACTCTCTGGTGGATTAATGGTGTGTTTATTTATAGGAGTAGAAAAGGAGCTGAAAACAGTGAAAATTCGATGTGGGACGCCAAAACAGCCCTCAACACGCCCAGCAACACGGGCTGAACACGCCCGTACCGGCTCAACACGGCTAGCAACACGGGAAGAAACACGCCCGTGTTGAACATTTTTTCCAAAAATTGCACTTTCATTCCCTGATTTCTTCATTTCTTCAATTTCAGTCCTGAAACTTCCAAAAAGCGAAAACAGAGCAAATTTGCGTAATTTCCATTTAATTAAGTCTAATAAGACTTTAAATTAAACATATTTAAACATAATTACCCCTTAAAAACACGATATAAATCGACACATCGGTGACGACTGGTTAGTTTCTAACAATTATGACAATCTTTAAGGTTCGGGGAATTAGTCCTATGTGTACATTCAATTCAAATATGTTTGTTTAAAAAATATTTAAAACAAGAATGGAAAGATAATTAGCTTAGATCTCTAATGAAGTACGTATGATTAACTAAGGTGAACAATGTTCGAAAGTGTAGCTTGTAAGCGGATCTAAGGCAATTATAAATTCGAATTATCTTACTACCATACCCGAGTTGTCTAGAATGATTACCTCAATATTGGTCGTTGTAAGTAATCCTAAACCTTTTTAGATTAGTTATTAAGGCGTCAATTTAATAATTTAACCTTAAGATTTGCATTAATTCCAAACCTAAGATTATTAGGATGCCTAACCTCATACGGTCGCTGTAAGTTATTAGTCCTAATCGACAACTCATTAAATCTCCTACGGTCGGGATTCATTAACAAATCGTCAATTTAATTAACTATTGTAGTATCATCTATCAACCTAAGTTTCATAGCATAAACTCAATATGAGAATCAAATTGAAAGAATAAGACAATAAGCAATCCATAATGTATATTAAAACGTATCCTTTCCGGAAATGTATAAAACATTACTTAATCAATCTAAATAAAGAGAATCCTATGACACAGAATCATAACATATAAAGGAAAAGTAATACAAGAACGAAAAGAAAGGGAAAGAGAAAGTTGTCGTGTTGCTCTCACTTGCTTCCACGGACTGGCTTAATCCTCCGGACCTCGTCGAGACTTGTACTCCGGATCCTTATCTCACTTAAGAGATCTTCAGAGATCACTTCCTCTCAACTAAACTATAGGGATATTCCTTACGGTCGAGGTGCAACCCCTACACTCGAGAAGAAAGAAAAACGAAAACCGAGAACTCGACTGGAGCTTATCACGAAATTTCTATTAGCTAGAAACTCGGAAATGATCCTGTTCCGAGTGATTCCGGTGTGTCAAATCTTGCACATGATGCCTCTATTTATAGGGGTGAGTTGGGCTGGAAAACAGAAATTTTCCAATGTGGGACATTTACTAGGCCATAGCGGCACGGTGTTGCGCATTGTGGCACGACGTTGTGGCACGACACTTATGTGGCACAGTGCTTCGCATGTGTGACACGTTGCATGCGTTACTCTTAAATTGCAATATAGTCCCTAATTTCTTCATTTCTTCAATTTTGGTCCTTGAAACTTCTAAAACCGAAAACAAAAGGAATTTGCGTAATTTCCATTCAATTAAGTCCAATTAAATCCATAATTAACTCGAATTGAACACAATTAATGTATAAAAACACGATATAAAATCGAGTTATCAAATACCCCACGCTTACTCTTTTGCTTGTCCTCAAGCAAACTACTAAATATAGTCCAAGAAAACACAAATAACTCAACTACTCATGTTCATCAATTAGGCTCGAAAAGTGTTCATAGAATCTTAACAATTCAAACCTCTCAAATATATTTCCAAATTAGCAAGCTTATCAAAGAGTGAAATACTCGTAATGCCTCATCAAATGTATCATGCATCAATTTAAATCCTAGATAATCTCTAGAGTTTACCCTTAATCTCTAGAGTTTATCTCTAGATAATCCTCTCAACTAAACTATTGTAGTATCATGCATCAACCTAAGTTTCATAGCATAAACTCAATACGAGAATTAAATTGTAAGCGTAAAACAATTTAAAACAATCTAGAGTTTAGGATAGCAGAGTACCTATCGCATGCAGAGTACCAAGATTTTAAATTTATAATATCATATCCTCGGGAACGTTGGTAACGGCTGGTTAGTTTCTTCCAATTATGACAAACTTTAAGGTTCGGAGACTTAGTCCCATGTGTCCATTCAATTCGGATATGTTTGTTTAAAGAATATTTAAAACAAGAATGGAAAACAATTAACTAAGATCTCTAATGAAGTACGTATGATTAATTAAGGTGAACAGAGTTAGAAGGTGTAACTTGCAAGCGGATCTAAGGCAATTATGAATTCGAATTATCTTACTACTATACCCGAGTTATCAAATACCCCACACTTAGTTTTTTGCTTGTCCTCAAGCAAACTACTAAATATAGTCCAAGAAAATACAAATAACTCAACTAATCATGTTCATCAATTAGGCTCGAAAAGTGTTCATAGAATCTTAACAATTCAAACTTCTCAAATATATTTCCAAATTAGCAAGCTTATCAAAGAGTGAAATACTCATAATGCCTCTTCAAATGTATCATGCATGAATCGAGAAGAAATAATTCAGAATATTCATATTAACTCAACACATATCTAATCATAGATTCTCCTTGGGTGTAGTGTGTGTTCTAATTTGACTCATCATCCAAACAATAGACTTCCCTTCAAACTAGTAGAAAGATAGAATGTTGATCATTTAGACGTCACAACAGCTAATTACAATTAACCATCTAGGGATCAAGTCACAATGCCACACTTATTACTCTCTCTTTTTCTTTTCTTTTTTATATATACTCTTTTTTTTTCAAACATATATATTTTTTTTTCTTTTCAATGCAGTAGGTATAAGCGTTTACTTAACCATGTTAACTTTAACTACCCTTGTAGCAGGTCTCACTCCGGTGGCTCCTAGACCTCAAAGACCTTAGGGCACTAGGCATTCAATTCCCTTCAGGAGTGAATCCTAAGTAGCAAAAAAAAAACACTTGCAAACTACCCTTATTAAAATAAATGACAGAAAAATGAACTAGTGGCATACTTCTCAAACCCCTATCAAGTCACGATAACAGCTATCACAACATCCAGATGGTCTAACACTATTTAACTAAAAGTCCAAAAGTGATCCATCAGTCAAACAATTATGCCAAAATAGATGTGCTCAAGATAACAGGGATTACCTACAACTAGACTAGCATCAAATTTTTACGAATAAATCAAACTCAATCCTCCGGACTCTAGCAATAAAACAAGTGGTTTTTATCATAGGCGGAGTAAATCATACTTCAAAAGCTTAAAATTTTTTCTTAAGTAGCACAAAAGTTTGAAATTGGTAAGAAATTCGAGAAAATTTCAAAAAATTTTGCCCAGGAAACGAGAAAATTCATCCCCTACCCCACACTTAAAATGAACATTGTCCTCAGTGTTAAAGGTAGGTGAAAAACGAGTACCCCACACTTAATCCGAAACATATATTAGCACAATAAAACAAAGCAGATACGATAGATATCCAAAACTAAGTAATATCCTAAAATAGAAAACACCAACAAGAAAATAAAGCAAAAAGAACAAAAATGAAAAAGAAAACAAGAAAAAGGGGAAAGAAAAAAAACTAGGTATCCAGTGGTTGCGGGCTCTTGGAATCGAAATGATGTGGCGGTGTGGTGGTGCGGTGATGGAACCTCATCCTCGGTAGATATTCATATACTTGTATGTCTGTCCTTAAGTTCTAGAGGGTAGTGATGGTCACAGGTGTAGTTAAAGTGCTTTCCATACTGAGAGTTGCAGCTGCAATATCTATACCAAGAAATCTAGCAACTCTAATGATGTTATTTCTCAAAACACTTTCACGAGTGTTAGTAGCATATTCCTTAGCAGTTCTAGCGAATATTCTAATCATGTCCACAAGAATACGTCTAAAAACATGTGATAACTCATTTATGTCTATGGCATGACTCACTTCAATATTCTCCTTTCTATTAATAGCATGCAAGTATAACATGCAAACAGTGAAATACAGAATGAGAAACAGAAGCTTTTGACCTTGTAGAATAAATAGGATGATACACAGTGTTATGGTCCCAAATAGATTTTAAGGACAATTCTACTCTTCTTCATACTTAAATCATGATCATATCCACCAAGCCTTAAAGAAATAAACTTTTTATGATTCTCAAAAAGTATGGAAGATTTACATGCTAGTACCTCGTAAATAGTTCTTCCGCATTAAAGATGTAGTTGTAGAGTATGCATCAATTAATTCATTTGTGCATTCAACTCAAGAATTGCAAGAGTCTCCAAATCAATTCTTCCGCCATGATGTACTAATCCTCTCAAAAATGAGTTGTAGTGTTCAGTAGCTACATTCCGATCTACTTGAAATGAATAAATCGAGATAGCAATCGGTGGAGGATGAACTCTCTTCAATGTCATAGCTGCAAGGTAGCAACTATATGTATACAGAGATAGAGAAAGAGAGTTGAGTGAATTTAGAGATAAATAGGGGATAGAGTAATGAATAGCTATGAGTAGCAAAGTTTGCACAGTTCCCCATGAACACGGTCGTGCAGTGCACATGCACAATCGAATTCTACCATTTTTAAGCTAATGTGTTCCAAAAAATTTATATGCAGTAAAATTTCTACTAGAACATTCATTATCCACTAAATACATCAATTAACACAACAATGTCTTATCCGGAACATCCAACATCTATTTAATTAAACAGTGTAATCCTTATGTTGGAACATCCAATTCTATCATGTCATGATCATTTAGCACATATATATCCGGAACTTCCAGAATCTACTCAAGTAAGCATAGTAGTCCTAAACTAGAACATCTAGTCTTTGAAATAAACGTGAAAATCTTATTCGGAGAATCCAGGTTTCTAAATAAACAGAGTAGACATAAATTACGCCAAAAACCACATAAGACACCTTTTAAATAAAGCACACAAACAAAAGAAAAACAAAGAAAAACAAGAACAAGTAAAACAAAACAAAACAAAACAACAAAAACAAAAACATAGGGTTGCCTCCCTATAAGCGCTTCTTTACTGTCATTAAGCTGGACTGCCTTTCCTCCTCGGAAGGACTGCATGTTCGATTTTCTCAAACAATTCCCTGTAAAACTTCAACTTATGTCTATTCACCTTGAATGATGTTTTACCCTCGTTCATTATTTCACAAGCTACCATGGTGAGACTTGTTTGATAATGAAGGAGTCTGTCCAATAGCTTTAAAACATCCTAAAAACATTTTCAAATGTGAATATAATAACATTTTATCCTCAAGTTGAAATTCCTTTAAACTGTTTATCATGCCAAATCCTATTTTTCCATTTAAAGCTCATTGAATCTATCATATTCATCAAATTCATTCAATTTTTAGGATTCTATCCAATGTACACAAAATGCATTATAATTCAACAAGTGAGTGCAGGGTGATTAGTGTACATAATAGTGTTAGACAAGATCAAATATATCAAATGCATATACAACATCTAGAATAGTATATCATTTGGAAATTCATAGCATATCCTTGTCCTCAAACAACTCCTACTGCATAATTACTAACATCACATATCATATAGCCAATTTCAATCGGGGGGATGTCATAATGGGTGCAGTAGTGAAAGAATTCCTTTAATAAAATTCATGCAAAAATACCTTATAAAACACAAAAGGAATATCTCTTCTAGTTAAGCATATGAGTCGTTTTTATGCATCTTTAAAAGAAAGATTCTAGATTTTACAAGCAATGCATGAATGTATACAAAATACATGAAATCATCTATTAACTCTCTTATCATGTTAAGAATATAATATAACTATAACAGCTATTCGGAAAACATTAGAACATGTATGAGAGCAAAGGTTAGGATTGATGTCCGGATTGTCAACAATTTATGTAAGCAAAAGCTCTTTTGTACCTCTTTTAGTGCATCCAGAATCAATCTCTTTTGTTCCTTATTGAGATTTTCAATTATAATCAAGGAAGTTCGTACCTTCATCTTATGAAAACATAGTAGAAATGTGTTGGCCAGCCCTTTCGGTTTCAATTCAGGTGGATCCTCGCACGATGAAGTCAAAAATTTTCAATTTTTGATAATTACAAAGATAGATTAGGCATGAATTTTTATTTTTTATTTTTTATTTTTTATTTTTTTTTATCGACCCTAGATAATCTCTAGAGTTTTCCTAGTATGGTTTTAAAATGAATTTTCTAAAACTAGATGACCTTAATTATTTAATTCTAGATAATTTCTAAAATTAACAATTTAGGAAACCATATACTTAGGAAAGTGAGGTCTAATTCCACTAATCAAATCATAAGGGATAGATACTACCGTTACCAAATCATAAAAGTTCTAAAATTTTGATCGGGAATTTTAAAAATATTATGAATTTTTGCATCCCCGACAACGACGCCAAAAATCGATGTGTGTTTTTAGTGAGTAAAATATAGTATCATATAAAGGAAATAATCTCACAAAACAGTGTCACATAATCAAACACAACTAAGGCAGAGTACCTATCGCATGCAAATAGTAACACGGAGTACCACGATTTTAAATTTATAATTATCGTATCCTCGGAAGCGTTGGTGATGGCTGGTTAGTTTCTACCAATTATGACAATCTTTAAGGTTCAGGAAATTAGTCCTATGTGTCCATTCAATTCAGATATGTTGGTTTAAAGAATATTTAAAACAAGAATGGAAAGATAATTAGCTTAGATCTCTAATGAAGTACGTATGATTAACTAAGGTGAACAATATTCGAAAGTGTAGCTTGCAAGCGGATCTAAGGCAATTATGAATTCGAATTATCTTACTACCATACCCGAGTTGTCTAGAATGATTACCTCAATACTATTCGTTGTAAGTAATCCTAAAGCTTTTTAGATTAGTTATTAAGGTGTCAATTTAATAACATAACCTTAAGATTTGCATTAATCCAAATCTAAGATTATTAGGATGCCTAACCTCAGTACGGTCGTTGTAAGTTATTAGTCCTAATCTGACAACTCATTACATCTCCTACGGTCGGGATTCATTAACAAATCGTCAATTTAATTAACTATTGTAATATCATGCATCAACCTAAGTTTCATAGCATAAACTCAATATGAGAATCAAATTGAAAGCATAAGACAATAAGCAATCCATAATGTATATTAAAACGTATCCTTTCCGGAAATGTATAAATCATTAGTTAATCAATCTAAATAAAGAGAATCCTAGGTCACAGAAAGTTGCCGTGTTGCTCTCACTGCTTCCACAGACTGGTTTAATCCTCCAGACCTCGCCGAGACTTGTACTCCGGATCCTTATCTCGCTTAAGAAATCTTCAGAGACCACTTCCTCTCAACTAAACTATAGGGATAATCCTTACGGTCGAGGTTCAACCCCTATACTCGAGAAGAAAGAAAAATGAAAACCGAAAACTCGATCAGCTTATCACGAAATTTCTATTAGCTAGAAACTCATAAATGCTCATGTTCCGAGTGATTCCGGTGTGTCAAAGCTTGCACATGATGCCTATATTTATAGGGGTGAGTTGGGCTGGAAAACAAAAATTTTCCAATGTGGGACATTTACTAGGCCATAGCGGCACGGTACTGCGGGCGTTGCGGCACGGTGTTGCGCATTGTGGCACTACACTTGTGTGGCACAGTGCTTCGCATGTGTGGCACGATGTTTCACGCGTTACTCTTAAATTGCAATTTAGTCCCCGATTTCTTCATTTCTTGAATTTTGGTCCCTAAAACTTTTGAAATCGAAAAGAAAAGGAATTTGCGTAATTTCCATTCAATTAAGTCGAATTAAATCCATAACTAACTCGAATTGAACATAATTAATGTATAAAAACACGATATAAAATCGAGTTATCATGCACAAAAGGGCAACGGGCGTATAGCGTATACGGGCGTAGTCCATCTTCCAAGGGCGTAGCACAATTCCAGAATGTTACACTTTTGCCTCTTAATTTATCTTTTTAAACCAATTTGCCCCGAAGTTACTTGAAATGCAAAATATACAATTAAACCCTTAATCACTCAATTTATCTCAAATTAATATAATAAAACTCACAAATCATGCACAATTTATATCCCAAAACATGATCATATTTGATGTTATCATATGTTCCTTTTAGCTGCCATTATTCAGCATCGCTCCATAAATATTGGAAAGATCATTCTCCGACAGATGCGGATGTGTGCAAACAAGAAAGCTAGGGAGTTGTTTTACCCAGTCTCGATTACTATCTGTGTCGGTGCGTGTGTTCCTCGTGCGCCCCCTACAACCGTATAGTCTTGGAGCAATCTCACCAGGAGAATTTTCGAGGCTTATTACTGCACCCCCTGCTCATGCTCCACCTGCCGGCGCCCGTTTCGGAGGAATCGGTTTCGTCGAACTCGGTTGCTTCCCAATCTGATCACCCCTATCCGGGCCTTCTATGGCAGTGACGAGTTTCCACATTCCATCCCGACACCTTTTGTTCAGTCTGTTTCGAACCAACTGCATGTACATCGACTCCAGCAGTTACGGACCCTTCCCAGCGGAGTGTCGGGGAGTTGTTGCAGGTATATTTTCGCTACGCTCATACTCGGGATGCGGTTCTTCGGCCATGCAGCCAGAACTACCCCGCACTTGCTCGGCAATGGCCTACTTTTCCGGAGGAGCTTCTCTCCTCAGTATGGGATACCCAACCACAGCTCGTGGATCTTCCATCCAGGGATGTTCCGGACCCGGCACCTCCGTCATCATTCGCACATGGCAGTGAGGGGAGTTTCTATACTTGCCTTTGAGACTTATTCATGTATTTCTGTGTTTCGCTTGTGTCCTTTTACATATTTCAGCTATTCTTACTTGTGTTGTTTTGTTTATTTTCGTATTTATTTCCGCAATGAGGACATTGTTCTCTCTCTTAAGTTTGGGGGGGAGGCTTTCCCTTCTTTGTTTCATTTTGTTTCGTTTCGGTGTTCTTGTGTTTATTTGAATCATTTAATGATTGGTTTAGTGAATTATGGGGGAAGTGTTCAATGATAAAATTTCATGATATTTGTGGAATGATGCTTTATATGTGTTAATGAGCCTTTAGTACTTAAAGTGTTTGTTGTTAACCGAACTTTAGTTAGATTGTTGCTCACATTATATACACATAGTCCAACCTTGAAAATTCTGCAAACTTAGAAAGAGTTGAACATGCATGAGGGTTCAAGTTTTCATAATTGGTTTGTTAATTCCTTTGAGGCGAAATCCTAGGAAGCTTAGTAGTTTGGAAATGTGATGTGAATTTTGGTTACTATATTTTTAGCATAGATTAAGATTGAGATTAATTCAAGAAAAACAAATAGGATGCCACTTAAATAACCAAAATCTAAGGCAGAGTACCTATCATATGCAGATAGTAACATGGAAGTATCAACGATTTTACATTTATAATATCGTATAGACCCAAAAACGTTGACAACAGTTATAAGCAATTATTAGATATGACAAGAATTTATTAACAAAAGTTAACCTTAGGATAAGAATCAATTCATGAGATTGTTGCTAGAACATAAATAGAATTGAAACAGATATGGTTTAGGATTCTTATTCGGTTCGATGATTCAATTAGAATGACCATATTCGAAGATGTAGCTTTAAGCGAGATCTAAGGCAATTGTGATTAATATTAACTTTACTACCGTACCCGAGTTATCTAAGATAATTACCTTAATATGGTGATTGCAAGTAATTCTAAATCTTGGTAGATTATTTATTAAGGCGTCAATTTAATAAAGTAATCCTAAGATTTGCATTAAGCATTAACTCAAGATTATTAGGCTGCCTATCCTCAATATGGTGGTTGCAAGTTATTACACATAATCCGGTAATTCATTAAATCACTTATGGTGGAGTCTCATTAACAAACCGTCAAAATAATAAATTATTCCAAATAAATACTCAACTAGATGCAAACCTAAGTCTCATAGCAATATTTGAATAATAAATCAAGTTGAAAGCATAAAACAATAATAATCACAATGATAATCACAATTAATATCCTTCCCAAAAAATTAATAAAAGCTCTAATTGTATCATTAATAATAAAAGAATCCCATGAGACAGAGATAGAGTAAATAAAGAATGAAAAATAATAGACTTGAGAAGAGGGAAAAGAAAAGTTTATGTCTGGTTGTCACTACTTCGACGGCGGGACTTGACCTCCGATTCTTCTCGAACCCTACTAGCCTTCCTCCTTGTCTTGCCCACGAAATCTTCTAGAATCACACCTCTCAACTAAGCTATACAGCTATCCCTTATGGTGGAGGCTTAAACCCTAAGCTAAGAAGAAAAATATAATAACTAGAAAATATTTAACTATGAAGGATCCACAGGAGTGGAGACTCGAAATCCCTCAAATTCTCTGCACTCTGCACTCTGCACTCTCTGGTGGGTTGGTGGTTGATAGAAAAGGCTTGGCTGCTGCCTCTATTTATAGGAGTAGAAAAGCAGTTGAAAACAGTGAAAATTCGATATGGGACGCCAAATCTGTCTTCAACCTGGGCTGCAACACGGGCAGGAACATGCCCGTGTTGAACCTTTTTTCCAAAAATTACACTTTTAGTCCCCGATTTCTTTATTTCTTCAATTTCAGTCCTGAAACTTCCAAAAAGTGAAAACAGAGCAAATTTGTGTAATTTCCATTTAATGAAGTCTAATTAGACTTGAAATTAAACATAATTACCCGTTAAAAATACGATATAAATCTGAATTTATATATGCTTAATATGAATTTAGGAATGACTTTGCATTTAGATTTCTTTTTTTGCATTCTAGTAGTTAGATTTAGGTTACTATGTTCTAACAGGTTAGTACTGCGTGCTTTGTTTTTATAATCTGTATTTGCATGCTTTTGCATAGCTTATATATTTATGTAAGTATTATTATTTGCAACTTGTAGTGTCTAGTAGTTCTTTTTGCATGCACTTTACTATAGGAATTGATGTATATATAATGTATTCCAATTTCCAGTAGACTAGTTCCGCATGCTTCGATCTTACAGTAGGCATTGTACATGTTTTTGCATGGTGTATGTATGCATAATAGTATTTCATCTTGTATTCTGGTATAGTTTGCATGTATGTATTTACTCTTTCATGTAATAGGTATGTATTAGATTTTATATATATATATATATAAAGCATTTTCGGTTCCAGTAGATAATTACATAGATACTGAGTTAACTTGCATGGTTAGTTTAGGTAGTTCTTTGCTTAGTTTATCATTGCATGGTAGTTAGATTATCTTTCCAGTAGATTTTTTGTGCATGTTTCGTTTTCGCATTAGGACAATTGCATGACTTGCACGGTTTTATTGTAATGTACATTTACATGGCTTTGCATGAAGTTTTCTGATTGTACTACATTTTCCAAGAGGGTAGAAGTTTGTTCTTTGTTTTCTTTGATTTTGCATGGTTAATTTAGTTAGCAAATGCATGATTTTCCTTGTTTTTATTTTCATTTTCTAGTAGGTTAACATATGGTTTCTTTGTAAATTCATTTTGCATGATATTGTAATTAGGGCATTAGATACGTTAGTTGTATGTAATCTCATTTCTTTTGTTTTTCAATTTCCAGTAGCTAGATGATTTTTGTGTATATATGTTCACTAAATTTTCGTCCAGTGGCAGATTTTTATGCATTGCTGCCTTGTATTTAATCCAGTAGATATTGCATGCTTTGTTCTTTTCTTGTGAGAAATTCCAGTAAGTAAACCTTACTACCCCTGCTGTAATTTTTCCAAGAAATTTCAGTATGCTAACCGCTCTGTTCATTATATAATTCCTCTGTTTTGCAGAAAATTCTAGTAGCTATAATGGTCAATTCCTCTATTTTTAATACAAATTCCAGTAGCTAACATATGCACAACTCTGTAATTACTCTGTTTTGTATAATTTCCATAACTGAATATTTATGCCTCTGCCTTTTCCTCTATTTTTATGCTACCCGATAAGCATGCATACACTCAATTCAATTTTGTTTCACAAAAATTCCGTCCGATCTTAATTTCATTTCATTTATTTTCTATCTGTTTTTCTTTTTTTTTATTTATTTATGTATGTATGTTGAATTATTGTATTCTTCTACTTATTTATTTGATTTCATCTCCTAATCTTTTGTAGGGGTTTAGGAAGAGATATTTTATTGTGTAGATTTGGTAGAAAAAGAGCCGTAGTAATGGCACAAAACAAAATACTCTTTTCATTCAAATTTAATGAAGAAAATAAAGAGGAGATCTTCAATAGTTTCTATAAATCTCTTCCTTGGTTTGCCGATATTACTAATTATCTTGTTGCTAAAGTACTCCCTAATGATTTTTCCTCCCAACAAAAGCGTAAACTCTTTTCCGACTTGAAATACTATATTTGGGAAGAACCGTATTTGTTCCGAATTTATGCTGATCACATTATCAGAAGATGTGTTTCAGGAACAGAAGGACTCGAGATTCTAGAACATTGCCACACGGGACCAACTGGAAGACACTTAGCGGCTAACAGCACCGTGAGAAAAATATTAGAGGCCTATTTTTATTGGCCTAGAATGTTTAAAGACGCACACTCCTTCGTCAAAGCTTGCGACGCTTGCCAACGAATGAGAAGTATCTCCGCACGAGACCAAACGCCACAACGAATTATTCAAAGTATCGATATTTTCGATATTTGGGGTATTGACTTTATGGGTCCTTTTCCTTCTTCTTATGGAAATAAATATATTTTAGTAGCTGTTGAGTATTTTTTTAACTGGCCGGAGGCCCAAGCTTGTGCCACTAACGATGCTAAAATTGTGTGTAAGTTTCTTCAACGGTTGTTTGTAAGGTTCGGTTGCCCGAAAGCTCTAATTAGCGCTAGAGGAACTCACTTCGCAACATCCAACTTGAGAAAATTCTCAAAAGATATGGAGTTCAACATCGGCTATCGACATCGTATCATCTTCAAACGAGTGGACAAGTAGAAGTGACAAATCGAGAAATTAAAAGAATCCTAGAGAGAACCGTGGAAGTAAACAGAAAAGATTGGTCTCTTAAGCTAGACGATGCTCTATGGGCTTTCCGGATTAGTGTTTGACTTCAACGGGCTTCTCTCCATATCGACTCCTCTATGGGAATCGTTGCCACTTGCCCGTTGAGATAGAGAATAAAGCTTCATGGGAACTTCAAAAGTGCAATTTAGACGACTAACTTACCACGGAAGGAAGAATGTTGCAACTTCGCGAGGGGTGGCATGATGAATGTTTTAGAGGTCCAAAAGAATTTTCTACTGGAGATAAAGTTTTAATTTTTAACTCTCGTTTGAAAATGTCTCCAGGAAAATTAAAAAGCTATTGGACCGGACCATTCGTGATTTCCCGAGTTCTTCCGTACGGAGTTTGCGAAGTGCTAAGAGACGACGATTCAACATTTAAAATCAACAATCAAAGGTTGAAGATTTACATGAACAATTTCGACAAAAACGAGCAGGATACCTTTAGGCAAACTAGATGAAGGTTCTAGCCTACTTATATCCATATTTTTCATACCTTTAGCCTAGCCTACATTACAACCAAATTGAAGGCCCGATAACTCGATTTTATATCGTGTTTTTATACATTAATTGTGTTCAATTTGAGTTAATTATGGAGTTAATTGGATTTAATTGAATAGAAATTACGCAAATTCTTTCTGTTTTTGATTTCAGAAGTTTCAGGGACCAAAATTGAAGAAATGAAGAAATCGGGGACTAAAAGTGCAATTTTTTGAAAAAAAAGCCAGCACGGGCGTGTTCCTGCCCGTGTTGCTGGCCGTGTTGGAGACACTCTACACAGGAGTGTTCAAGGCAATTTTGGCGCAATTCAATGTCCCACATGGAAATTTTACCTCTTTTCAACTCTATTTCACTCCTATAAATAGATGCACTCCCCCAGTTGTTGAAGCACACCAGAATCACTCAAAACATGAGCATTTTTGAGTTCCTAGCCAATAGGAATTTCGTGATAAGCTCTAGTCGAGTTTTCAGTTTTCATTATTTTTCTTTCTTCTCGAGTGTAGGGGTTGAACCTCGACCGTAAGGAATATCCCTATAGTTTAGTTGAGAGGAAGTGATCTTTGAAGATCTTTAGAGTGAGATAAGGATCCGGAGTACAAGTCTCGGCGAGGTCTGGAGGATTAAGCCAGTCCGTGGAAGCAGTGAGAGCAACACGGCAACTTTCTCTTTCCTTTTCTTTTTGTTCTTGTATTTCTTTTCCTTTATATGTTATGATTTTGTGTCCTAAGATACTCTTTATTTTGATTGATTGATTAATGATTTATATATTTCCGGAAAAGATACGTTTTAATTTACATTATGAATTGCTTATTGTCTTATGCTTTCAATCCGATTCTCATATTGAGTTTATGCTATGAAGCTTAGATTGATGCACAATACTACAATAGTTAATTAAATGGACGATTTATTAATGAATCCCGACCGTTGGAGATTTAATGAGTTGCCAGATTATGACTAATAACTTACAGCGACCGTACCGAGGTTAGGCATCCTAATAAGCTTGGGTTTGGAATTAATGCAAATCTTAAGGTTATGTTATTAAATTGACGCCTTAATAACTAATCTAAAAAGGTTTAGGATTACTTACAACGACCAGTATTGAGGCAATCATTCTAGACAACTCGGGTATGGTAGTAAGATAATTCGAATTCATAATTTCCTTAGATCTGCTTGCAAGCTACACATTCAAACATTGTTCAAATTAATTAATCATACGTACTTCATTAGAGATCTTAGTTAATTATTTTCCAATCTTGTTTTAAATATTCTTCAAACAAACATATCCGAATTGAATGGACACATAGGACTAATTCCTTGAACTTTAAAGATTGTCATAATTGATAGAAGCTAACCAGCCGTCACCAACGTTCCCGTGGATACGATATTTATAAATTTAAAATCGTGGTACTCCCGTGTTACTATCTACATGCGATAGGTACTCTGCCTTAGTTGTGTTTGATTTTGTGACACTGTTTTGTGAGATTATTTGCTTTATATGATACTATATTTTCCTCACTCAAAACACACACCAAGGCCTTTTGATCTAAATTGCTAAGCTAACTACATTAGTGGAGAGGGGTTATCAATTCAACTTTTGAGAACACAAATTGGATCTTATGAATGCTTTTTGACTTGATCTAGGAGTAAGGAGTTGATAGGAAAGGACTATTCACACACACTTGAGTAGCATTCGAAACTATATTTTGTTAGCTTCTTAATACTTAGGGAAATTGGTTTGTGAACATGTTTAAAGTGATTATTCTTGATTTATTGATTTGACAAAGCATGACCCCTATTTTCACTACACTATGATAAGATGATTCCGTATTGTTTTGTGTGTTTAGTAAGATTCCTCATTTTGTTAATTTGATGTTGTGCCTTTTGTATTTCGTTGATTGCTTTGAGACATTACTCGGGACGAGTAATGTATTAAGTTTGGGGGGTTGATAACTCTACTTTTTGTAGGGTTATTGCTATTTCTTAAGCTTAATTTGATTTAAAGATGAGTGATATTACTTTTATTTTGGGTAATTTTGTGTCGATTTCTATTAATTCTTGTGTGATTATTTTATTTAGGGAAACGACTGAAATTTAAGGAAAACAAGTGAAATCGGGGACTGAATTGAAAATGAAACAAGATTGAGGGACTTAATGCAAAAGTGAATTACAAGGAGTTTGGGCCATACAAATTGTAAAGGGCCAAAGAAATTGATTGGGCTGATATGTGAAAATGAAGAAAACAAGAAGGAAGTAAAGGAAAAGAAGCCCAATTAGTCCATGAAATTGAAGAAAGAAAAAGTCAAGAAGAGCTTATCCGGAGGCTGAATTGACTTGGCTTAGGAATTAACGGAATTGGAAAAAGAAGTGGAGAATAATTCAGTGAGTGAAAAAAAAGAAAAAATTGGGCAGTAAGAGAGTTGTGGCTAACATTTTGGGAGTCGGTAAGATGTGAGCTTCATTGATAAAGAGTGAAGATTTTTCCGAAAAGAAGAGAAGGGCGGTACTGGACAGTACGAGAGAGAGAGAACAGGAGAAATTCTGTAAATTGATGAGTCTTGAGAACGAAGGGGAAATCGGATACGAGGGATCAAACATTACGGAAGACATTCTGTAATTTCCTGAATCTAGGAAGAGAGCTGAACACACATACAGAGAAATTAAGAGAATTACAGATGACACTCTGTAATTCGATCAATCAGCCTGGTAAGTTTCACGAGAGTGAAGAAGAATTTTTACAGAAGACAGTCTGTAACCAATCACTTCTTAGCGAGAGCATCGAGAGAAGAACGAAGAGAAGACATTCTCAAGTTCAAGATCGAAGTAACCCGATTGAATTCAAGAAGTTGTGGTGTTGAACAATCAACAAAGGGGAGATTTCAAAGCTTTCAATTTAAGAAATTAGTTTGAATGCTTGTTACTTTCTCGTTGACATCTCTGTAATCATTTATTTTATTCGGCTGAATTTTAGAGAATGATTATGGAATCTGTTTTGTTGGGTTTTGAATATGGAATTATGAGCTAAATTTCCATAAACTAGGCTAGTTGGAACTTGTTATGTAAATGCTTGATTTGTGGGTATTGAAGCTATATATTGTTTGGAAATTATCTCAAGTGTTCATCAATTGAATTTCTACTATTGGTTAAATATCTTTGGTTGATAAATGAGTTAAGGCTTGGATATGAAAGGATTAAAGTTTAACGGACACAACACTTGATTGGTGCTTGGTTGAATTTTGTGAATTCGACTTTGTAGTTGTATAGATATATATAATTACCTTGCATAATCCGTTAGAGAATTTTGGATGTTTACTGTTAAGTCCTAATTTATAAACTGCATAGACGTATGAGTTTATTGTTGTGGACTGAAATTATGTGATGTTGAAAAATGTGCATATGTTTTGAGAAATTCAAGATTAATTGTTGCAGCATTGCTATAGCATCAGTACAACATTGGCCATCTTTAATACATAACAGGGGAAAACTAGTCTAGTACTGATAACGCTAAATTTGATAATGTTTTTTAAGGGTAATTGTGCATAATTGTTGAGGTTTAATAGAGTAAATTGAGATAAATTTGCCAAATGTGTACTTAATTGTGATATTTCTGTTTTCGGGAAGTTTGTGTAGCTAATTGATCAAAAGAGCGAAGTTCGGGGACTAAATATGCAATTTCTAGAAAGATATACACACCCAGTCCAGGAACACGCCCCCGAGGGAGGAACCCCCCTTCAGGAAGACCCAACACGCCCTGCCAAGCTATAGAACACGGGTTCGGTCTCCGAACACGCCCAACAAGAAGGAAGAACACGGCCAGAAGAACATGTGCTCGGTGATAAAAACCATCACCGAGGGCGTGTTGCTTATACCACTGAGCCCGTGTTGATGCACTGTTTCGAGTTTTTAGAGAATTCTATGTAAAATGACTAATTTACCCCTGTTTTCAGTTATCTATAAATATTGGGATTTCCAGCAGAGTTTAGGATGGCTAGTGATTGGAAGGGTTATGCTATCAAAGTAATTTTGTAATTTTTGTTTAGTTTTTTGAATTAGATCTACACTTTGCTATTTTCTATTCTTTGAGATCTCTTTCACTTGTTGTAAGTTGTAAGAATCTCTTGTGAGTCTTTGTGTGAAGTTGCCTCGAATTGTAAGGAATTTCCTTGGAGTTTTGCAAGAGAGGAATCAACTCTATCAACTTGAAGATTTGAAGAAGAACAAGAAGTTTGACAAAGAGGGAGTTGAAGAGGTTACTCTTCTTCTTTTATTTGTTATAATTTCTATCTTCTCTCTACATTTCCTTTAGGTAGAAATGGTTGGTATTATTCTACAATTACTTTGGGCATTTCTTGGATTTTCATGGATGATTGTTGTAGTTTTATTAATTCGAATTGGAATTTCTATCTTAGCTTTGGATCTGAATTTTATCTTTAGTTTGAGCTTTGATTCGGAATTGTGGTTTCGGATTAACACTAATTGTTAGGCCGGAACCGGGATATACGATTAGTGCCAAGTTGATGTGATTAGGTTTCCTATTGATGGACCGAACCATGATGATTGATATGAGATTTGATCTTGTCAACATTCAAGTGTTCTTAATCTAGGAATTTCTTGTCACGATCCGTATGGAGGAAATTCTACTTTAGACTTGAATTTGGTGAGATTATGATAGTTAATTCATGATTAATCTTGCCCTTAGTAGTTTGTATCCTTCATTTCACCTTTGATTTTCCCTTGAGTTTCTACCATCCATATTACTTGCTTTCCATCTACTTTGCTTTACTTTACTTTGCTTTCTAGGAAATTAGAATTCAATCCTATCATTCTTGATAAAGGTTGGATTACTTGATGATTGATTCATACTTCCAAATCATATTCATAATTGATTTAATTATATTTTTCCACACTAAAAATTAATAGACGTCTTGTTGAAAACGATTTTATAAATATTAAAATCGAATACTACCTTTATTTACTAAACTATTTCGATAGGTTCTCTCCCTAGTTGAGTTTATTATCTTAGTAACAATTCTATTTTAATCTTGAGAATTCCTATTATTTTTAGTACTATTTTATTTAATTATTTATATTATTTTTATATATAATATAACTCACATCAATTACTCAATTAACTTGATATATTCTTGCTCGATTATGCCGTTCTTGTTTGTTTGTTCCACGGTGTTCTACAGATAGTTTTTCTGTTTTTGTTATTTTTTTAATTGTTTAATTGCATTTACTTTTCGAGTAGATTTAGTCAACAAACCATCTATTTGATTTATTTTTAATCCACACTTTATTACGTACATTTCACAAGATTTCCTAAGTAATCCCCGTGGGATCGATATTTGGTACTTAAGTACTATATTACTTGTTGACAATGTATGCTTGCACTCGTGTTCCATATTTTGCACAACAGAGACCCAACCATAGGAGATTTAAAAACCGCGGATTAGGTCTAATAACTTGCGACAACCATACTAAAGTTAGGCAACCTAATAGTCTCGAGTTCATAATCAATGCAAACCTTAAGATTAACTTATTAAATTGACGACTTAATAACTAATCTATAAAGGTTTTGGATTACTTGCGACAACCATATTGAGGTAATCACATTAGATAACTCGGGTATAGTAGTAAGATGATTTGAATTCATAATTGCCTTAGATCCGTTTGCAAACTGAACTATCGAACCATTGTTCACCTTAATTAATCATACGTACCTCCTTAGAGATCTTAGTTAATAGTTTTCCATTCTTATTTTTATTATTCTTTAAACCAACATACTTGAATGGACACCTAGGACTAATTCCCCGAACTTTAAAGATTATCATAATTGGTAGAAACTAACTAGCCGTCACCAACGTTCCCGAGGATACGATATTTATAAATATAAAATTGTGGTACTTCCGTGTTACTATCTGCATGTGATAGGTACTCTGTCTTAGTTGTGTTTGATTATGTGACATTGTTTTGTGAGTCTATTTGCCTTATTTAATATTTATTTATACTCACTCAAAACACATACCAGGTACTATGTTTAGATGATTGAAGATTAGTGACAACCTTAATTATATTTATTCTTATTTCATTAATTTTATCATTATTTCACTCATTTATTTATTAATTTTTATATCACTTTGCATCATCAGTTTTTTGGCCGTTGCTGGAAGTCTTATTAATTGATTCATAAATTTTTCCTCCTAATTCTTATAATTTTGAGGAGATTTTTATGGTAATGGTGTAGATCTTATAATACTTCAACTATTTCATGTTTTGTTTGATGAAATCAATCTTTAGTTTCCGTTAATTTTCTTGTCTATTTCTTGGATAATCTTTGATCTTCTTGATAGATCTTGGATTTTTTCTATTCATTGATTGATTTGATTCATTAGTTGAGATATTTTGATCTCTTGATTAGCTATTTTCAATTTTTAGTTGAGTAGATTAACTTTGATCTTATGATGTTCTTGTTCTTATTTTAGAGCTTGTTAGAATTTTATGTTATTAGAGACTTGTTTCTATTGTTTTCTTTCATTTCATGTTCTTAGGATTTCCTTTATTTAGACCATAAATTCTTGTTAGCTTATAGTTTAGATGATTTTAGTATAATGATGTTAGATTTAGTTAGAATTTTTGTTAGTTTAGATCCTTTAGGTTAACTCTTCCTTACGAATTTTGGTTAGAATATGGTTTTGATACTTTAGATTTAGGTTAACTTTAGTTGATTTATATTAGTTAGCTTAGTTATTTTCATGCCTTAGATTAGGTTAGATTATGGTTCTTTTGTCCTTGTTCTTAGGATATCATTTAGATCCTTTAGTTTAGTTTCTTGGTTTAGTCCTATGTTTTTAGATTATCTCTTTGATTCATGCCTTATGACATTTTTCTATCTTAGAACTTTCTTTAAGATTCTATCTTGAATTTTAGGTATATTGGTAGAATAGTTTAGTTTATTTTCTTTGCTTAGCTTTAGTTTCATTACTTGGAATATACTTAGAACTGCATTACTTTATTTTAGAACTACATTTTTAGGATTTTATTTAGTGTTCGTAAGTTCCTTAGATAATATGTTAGTTTAGTTTTTTAATTAATTAAGAGATTAAGGTAGCATTCTTAGAAATTAATTCTAAGAAATCCTAGATGATGACCAACATTTGCTTTCAATTTCATTTTACATTCCAGTAGTTAGATAGCATTTCATTTCTGTAAATTGCAATCCAGTATCTATACTGCATTTTGGTTGATTATTTGCATGTAGATTGTTTACATGATAAATACTTTGCAGTTACTGCATGGTTTTTGTGAAAATTACATTTGCATGACAGTAGGAATATTTACTCGAGTTGCACACTTTCGTTTGCATGAATTTCTATGTAAAATGAATTTGAATATTTTGTTTGTACATAAAAAGTTTGCATGGCTTTTATGGAATTTAGATATTATGCATGATAGTTAGGTGTTTTTATGCTATTTAAGCAGTTTATATGAATTGCATGGAATTAGTATAGATAGTATATTGTATATATATTAGCACTCGTTTCTCGGAATACAACAGAGGCGTTAAACTATCTCTTGAATTATATCTGTTATGGTTTAGGATATATAAAGAATACACAACTTAATAAATTGCAAAATAGATCATAATATTTAAATACCTAAATAAGGCCCTAAACTTCATAAAATTACAAGATCATCCTTGTCAATTCGATCACGAGTACGACACCCCAAATTTTAAATAATTGCACAACTTGAAATTAATCATTACAAATTTATTTTAAATGTATTTCCGTGCACATATCATAGGTTTCTTGTCAGCACACACGGGCCACTTCTCTTTTCTTTTCTTTTTGGTGGAAAAGAGAGAGTGACTTTTATTAAAGGAAGAAAGAAGCAGAAAATACAGAGTTGCTCTTAAAGAGAACAAAGTAGTCCATACAAACTTGCCTGTAGTATATCTAACAGGTCTTTATTGCCTGTGGCCACTTCTCTTTTCTATTTACTTATTAATTAACTAAAATTATTATTATTATTTTTTTTTTTTTTGATAAGTAACTAAAATTAAAATATATCCATTGAGGAAAACGGGTATGAAATCATGGCAAAGATAATCATGACAACGAATCATCTCTCCGACGGCATTAATAAATTTTAAAATATGCCAACTTTTGAAGTATACTGCGAAAACAAGGGAAAGCATCCAATGTGGGACAAGTAATTATATCTTTAATCAAAACCAGACTTTTCTTTTATCTTTATTCTTTTTTTTTTTTAACATATTGGATATATGTTATATATATTCTGCTCAAATATATATATATATATGTATATATATATAGCTAGCATATGATGATCAGTGATTAAGCAAAACTTGAGCAGTTAATTAACTTTGAAAATTTATAAATTTTGCCCTAAATTGAATTTTGCTTTTATGGTACCTCTCTGATGACAATCAAATTCTTAATGGTTAGTTCTTTAACTTATTTTTAAAAAGTCAATTTATATGTAAATTCCAACGTTCAAATTACCTTAAAATTTGATCGAAAACTATTAGGTTTAAAACAAAATAAGTATACATATTACAAGTAAAATAATGATAAATGACCAAATATCCAAATAAAAACAGCATAGCGGCTAAATTGACACATTTTAATTCCTTAGGTAATACAAACAAGAACACTTTCTTTGCTTTATTATTATCATTATTATTAATTTCATTTTTTTTTTCTTCAAATATGACTCAAATTAATTACTTTTTGAATTATATGTAAAAAAAACTATTGAATAAGTTATGTTTTATCAGACACATATACTTAATAATAAAAAAATTAGAATATGTACAACTCTGGTTAATAATTGTGTAATTTATGAATAGTTCATACTATCTAAATTAAAATAATCATAATAAATAATATTTATGGACAAAGAATAATGAAGAAACTAAATGCAAAATAAAATATAAGAGGCAGTTAATCTTTGCCCTAAACTTAATTATTATCTATGTTTTCTAAATGAAAACTAAATTTTTTATTTTAAATAATTAATTATTTAGTTTTTAAAATTAATTTTTTTTATCAATATTTTAAATTTAATGTATATATGATCACGTATCAATAAATAACAGAATATTAATTAATTTTAATCCATACGACCAAATAGTTAAAAGAACTGAACCACATTTTGGTATGAAAAAGATGCATAATATTCTTTCTTTTTTTTTGGTAGAGAAAGAAGATGCATAAATTTAAATGTAAATTATCCTAGTGTAAAAAATACAACTCTTAGTGACACCTTTCATAAATCCAAGTTTAACACCTAAGAATTTTTCGTTCTAATGAGGTGTCATTCAGGGTTTTAAAATCTCTACTACATGCCCTTCCGTCAATATTTCTCTCTCACGCCAATTATTTTTTCTTAGTCTAACTTTTTTTTGTTTTTATAGGTTTTTTTGTTTAAAAATTAAAAATAAACCCTAAATTTTTTATATATAATTTTGTAATTTTTGTAAAAATAAACACTAATAAACCTTAATTTTTTCTCTTCTCTTCTTCTTCCACACATTCTTTACTAATTCTTCCAAAATTCACATTTTTTTTTCAAAATTCAATTTTTTATTTTTCAAAATTCAAAATTTTTTTCCAAAATTTATATCTTTTTAAATTTATATCTTGTTCCAAAATTCACATTTCTTTTTCAAAATTTAATTTTTTTGTATTTTCAAAATTTAAATCTATTTCCAAAATTTATATATTTTTCCAAAATTTATATCTTTTAAATTTATATCTTTTTTTCAAAATTCACATTTTTTTTTCAAAATTCAATTTTTTTATTTTTCAAAATTCAAATTTTTTCCAAAACTTATTGTAGACAATTAAAATTTCTTTTATTTCCTGTAAAATCGAATTACAAGAAATATGGTAATTGAATACAACAATTATATTATAATAAATTTACATGGTCCAATCTCTATGGATCCGTTGATTACCATTCGTGATTCGAGAGGCGTTTGGGCTTGTCTTCCCTTTTATCCGCGGATTTGGGCTTTGAGAGGAAGGGATTTTGGGTTTTGAGAGGGCTCTTCGAATTCGTTACAACTCTCAAACCTTCACAAACTTTTCTCCGTCCAGACACGTGGCCGATTTCTTGAGGGAATTTTGCCCTCTATTTATAGATTGAGTGAGTGTGAGAATCGACGCTATGATGTTGCCACGTGTCACTCATCTAAGGAGGAAATCATTTAATATCCAAATATATATAAATAAAATATAAATATATATTTAAAATATATAAATAATATTTAATTATATATTTAAATTTATATAAATAAAATTTATATATCTACAAATTGCCCCTTTTGGGACTTGTTCCGAGATTGAAGAATTTGTATCGGAATAAGTTCCAAAAATCTTGGAGATATATATATCATATCAATTTTGGAGATAGATATAAAATTTGAATCAATTATTTGAGTTTATTTGAATTTAACTCAAGATAAATATGATTCGAATTCATATTATATGAAGATAATATATGTATATATATATATATATATAAAATATTTTTATGTTCAAATTTGAGTTCTAGTAGGATACTTCTAAGACTTTTTTAAGTCTATAAAAGGATGCCTCCATCAGAAATTTTTTATTCGGAACTTGTCAAACAGTAAGTTCACCTTGATAGATTCCTTTCCCCCTTATTCAACAAAAACCTTATATTTTTTTTTTTTTCACCTGTTTCAAGAAAACTTCTTTTCTCATTTTTTCTATCCTCTTTTTAAAAACAGCCTCTAATAAAAGAAAAGATTTTTTTTATTATTTTTTTTCCTCTAGCAGAATCAAAAGTTTTTTTTTTTTTTTTTTTCGCTTTCAAAATAATTCCTTTTAAAATTATTTTTTATTTTTTTTTCTTTTTTCGCTTTCTTTTTTTTTTTTTTTTTTTTTTTTTTAACTATAATATTTTTTTTTTCTCTCTTTTTTTAATAAAAAGACCTTGACTTTTTTTTTTTTTTTTTCTTTTCCAGATTATGGATATTAAGGATGCCGACGAAACCTTACAAACATATCGTCATTCTTGATCGTCGCAATGAGTCTCGAATCAAATCTTTAAACTTAGAAGTACATGAAGTTGGATTTGGTCCATTCGCACCCACGTCCCAAGGAGTCGCAAGCTACCACCGAATCACCAATTGATCTTCTACCGCGACTGTAATGTTCATCCTTCATCCCCTCCTCAAGTGGTAAGTTTGTTGTCATCTACTACTCATGAAGCATTCACAATCGCAAGAGTTTTCCTTCCCTTTACTACTACAAATACGGAGAAGTCATCATGGCCTGTTCATTCATCCAACTTTGGTGAGGTAAGTTACACAAAAAATACTGGGAGTGGACCGAGTACATTCTTGTAAATCATGAACGAGCCTTGAAGAATGCAGAGTCTATGATGTTGTGCATGCGCCGTTGTTCACCTATGATCGTTGTGAGAATGTGATGCGGTTTTTTTGCAACCGGGGGTGTCCTTCGACCAACACTTTGCATACATCTATCGGTGAGTGTCGATTTCAATTTGGGACATATTCACACTTACCAGTTTACCCGCTGCGCCCTCCTTTACGACGGTTATTCCCATCTCGGAGAGAACTGGCTGACAAACGAACCCTCAAAGCAGTCAAAAGTATCTTTTTTTTTTTTGCATTAGAGAAACTTGCAGATGGAGATCCCACCAAAGATAATGCTTGAGCAATGGATTCGATTTTGGTTCAAAGGATTAAACAGTATACAGCCCCTCCGCGCAAATCTTTGGTAACGCTGAAGGCCAATTGCCTAAAATGACTTGCAATCCGACCCCTTCAACCTTTACCGCAAATTCCTCCTTTCTTGTCAATATTTGGAGACTCAAATATTTCGGAGGTCATACGTGCAGAGACAGAAGTGGCAACATTCCTTTCATGTTGGATATGTAAGTTCCTTTTTCCATGTAAGAATGCAGGTTACATTCGTCCGGGATGTTTTCAAAGTGCAAGTTACACGGTTGCAACATTTATCCTTCATCATCTTCGACGTGAAGTTCATTGTTATCAACGCATCGTTCATCGCCGCCATCAACGCTGTTGTTCATCGCCGCCATCAACGCGTCCCATCGCCGCCATCAACATTGTTGTCTATCGCCTCAACATTGTGGTTTACCATCGCCGCCAACAACTTTGCAGCTCACCATCGTCGCCAACAACTTTGCAACTTACCATCGTCGTCAACAACTTTGCCGCTTACCATCATCGCCAACAACTTTGCAGCTTACCATCGCCGTCAATAACTTGCAGCACCATCGTCGTCAACAACTTTGCAGCTACCACGCCGCCAACAACTTTCGCATCTACCATTGTCGCCAACAACTTTGCAGCTTACCATTGTCGCCAACAACTTTGCAGCTTACCACTCGCCGCCGCGCAACGCTCTTGTAATTTATCAACGCCGCCCCCAACTTGCGCTTTACTAACGCCGCCCACAACTTTGCAGCTTACCAACATCGCCCACGACCCTTGCGGCTCGCCATCAACAACGCTGCAGAATATCAACTTGGAGAATGATTTTCAACTTTCCAAATGTCTATTTGAAGGATTCATCATCAACTTTGTCAACATTGATTTAAGAAATCTTGCACCTTCGTCGCTTTGAATAAATTATAATCGCTCTACGTTAATCTTCATCAACTTAATCAAATCATAGACTTTTCTCAGATTGGACAACTTTGTAGATAGATTAATTTCATGCCCCTTATTGTTTATTAATCTTGTAAACATATATTGTTTAAAAGAATTGAAATCAATAAAATTTCTCTTTTTCACAACTTTGTCTTGGGGTTTTTTTTTACTCCCTCGGCTTTTTTTCGCGCCTTTTTTCTTTTTTTTTTTGTTCCTTTTTTTTCAATATTTCCTTTTTTTCTTGCAGTTTTTTTCGTTTTTTCATTAGGGCCTGCTGCATTTTTTTATTTTTTTTTAAATAGTAATTTAATTTTCTCTTACCCTTGGTGTACCTTTTTTTTATTTCTTAACCGCAAATAATTTTTTTTCTTGCTAGACCGAACTTAGAATTTATCTAAGTTGCCTACGTTCCCGCAGAGAAAATCAAGTCGAACGTAGTTCAAAGTTGCGCTTAAACTCATGCATTAAAGGAGTAACATGCGATTTTAACTCGTAAGGCCAAGGAGCATTTTGCATCAACATATGAACTTGTAGACAGTTTACACTCGTATCAAGGAGTCTTCTTCAACTTTGCAGACTAGTTTACACTCGTATCAAGGAGGCTTCTTCAACTTTGCGAGGGTTTACACCGTGTCAAGGAGTCTTCTTCAACTTTGCGGACAGTTTACACTCGTGTCAAGGAGTCTTCTTCAACTTTGCAGACACAGATTACACTCGTCTACAAGGAGTCTTTTTCAACTTTGCAGGCAGTTTACACTCGTGTCAAGGAGTCTTCTTCAACTTTGCAGACAGATTACACCGGTCAAGGAGTCTTCTTTCAACTTTGCCGTGTTACACTCGCGGTCAAGGAGCCTTCTTCAACTTTGAGACCGCTTTTTACGTCAAGGGTTTAGGGTGGGAGAAAAAGGGACTATCAAGGAGCTTGTTCAACATGTAGACAATTTATACTCTTGTCAAGGAGTAACTTCTAAGCGGTGGCGCTAACTACTCGGCGCCAAGGAGGAGGGTTTTTGTCATCAACATATGAACAGCTTATACTGCGTAAGCAGGAGCCTTCACATCATCACCATGTAGATAGTTTATACTCTTATCAATGAGTAACTTGCGCTTTAACCCACGACGGCAAAGGAGGATTTTGATGATTTGTCAAGTATCGTCAACATTTGAAGTCGATCTTCATCTTCGCATTGTGGGGGGGGGAGGGGAACGCTGCCCCCTCATTTTGATGCTGCCGTTGTTCAACATGAATTTCAAACTTTTGATTGACGATAATACTTAGCTTCATATCTCGTTCGCGTGTAGCTAATTCTTCAAATGTTTTTGGTTGAATTCCTTTCAAAATGTATTGAAGGTTCCATTGCATTCCTTGGATGCACATCTCGATCCATATTGACATAATTGATCTCTGTAATTGGTTCCGACTTCTCCATCGATTGATGTAGTCGACGTCAGACTCGTCTTTCCATTGTTTGGTGTGACTTAACTCCAACATACTTACGGTTCTTCGGGTCCTGTAGAAGCGGTTTAGGAATTCTGTTTCAAGTTGATTCCAATTGTCGATCGATCCAGAGGCCAAGTCGGCGTACTGTCAAATGCGTTTCCTTGAGAGATCCGACGACTGTTTGACCAAGAGATCACCTTCGTCCCCCGCATCGTTGCATGTTTCTACAAAATGAGCAACATGTTGCTTGGGATTGCCTCTTCCATCAAAACGTTGTAATTTTGGAGGAAGATATCCTTCAGGCATCTTCAAACCAGCAATCCTCCTCGAATATGGCTTTGAATACGCAAAGGATGATTTTGATTTTCCTGCATATTTATCGGTTATCATACCTGTAATGAAATTCCTTAATTCATTTGTTGGAATGAGTCCATCAGCAGAAACATGAATTGTTCGTTCTTCTTCATTTGTTTTAGATCCATCAACCACTTGAGATTGTTTTTCATCAATATTATGACCGCCCCAAAATCATTTGGTTCTTCTTTTTTTGAGTTAACATCGTTTTGTGCAGTCTCAACGTACCTTTGCATTGTCGGAGTAGACTTACCATTGCTGCTCACCAATTGCGCAATGATGCGATCTTGCTTCGCCAATTGTGATGTGAGGTCCGCCACCAACTTTGTCAAGTTTGCCAATTGTTCTTCTATGGTTGACGCGTTTGACATCATATCGGGCATGACAGAGGTATTTGCAGCTGAATCTTCAAGGCCATCATTAGTATTCTTTTGATCTTGTTGACATACCTGAAGAACTCGCAAAGAAATCTTCATTTCTTGATTCTCGTTTGTTTGCATGACCTTGTTTTCCAAAGATTGCAAGTGTCCTTTGAACCATTCCACCTACAGCGCCTCGCGGTTGGTTCGCGCGCAGGAATGTCAAAACAAGGATTGGTGAATTTGTGGGGGTGTCGTCAATCGGTCGTCTTTTTCGCAAATCAGCAATCACCTTTCCTTTGTTTCGCGTGGTAGGACCGACATAGGTCGCAGACGTCAAAACACCAACACTTACCTCCGCAGCAACGTCTTTGAATCATCTTTGTTGACATCATTCTTGGACTCCATTTCTATGGTATTGACGGAAAGAGATGAACGGTAGAGATGGTCCCACCGGGGTGTGCCAAATTTGTAGACAATTAAAATTTCTTTTTTTCTTCCGTAAAATCGGAATTACAAGAAATATGGTAATTGAATACAACAATTATATTATAATAAATTTACAAGGGTCCAATCTCTATGGATCCGTTGATTCAATCCGTCGTGGATTCGAGGGCGTTTTGGGCTTGTCTCGATCCAATTGTTTTGATTTCTTCCGGGGGGGCTGGTTTTGGGTTTTGAGAGGAAGGGCCGTTTCGAGGGCTTCCGTATCCTTCAACTATCTCTCAACTTCACCTTCTTGCGAGTGTGTGTGACTGTGTCTCAGAATGGTGGGACCATTTCTTGAGGGAATTTGCCCTCTATTTATAGATTGAGTGAGTGAGAATCGGTGGCTATGATGTTGCCACGTGTCACTCATCTAAGGAGGCAAATCATTTAATATCCAAATATATATAAATAAAATATAAATATATATTTAAAATATATAAATAATAAAATTTATATTTAAATTAAAATAATTTATATAAAAAAATTTTTTATTTAGGGGGGGGTTAAAAGGGTTTTTTGTAAAAAAAAAATAAAAGCCTTAAAATTTTTTGTAAAAATAAAAACTAAATCCAGATTCACACTCGAAATGCGCCAAAAAAAATGACCAAAAAGAAAAAAAAAGTTTCGATTCACTGCATGCACCGTTTGTTGCTCTAAAATTTCAAACTAATTTCCCAAAATTTCAAACAAATTTCCTCAATTTCCCGCCGCCCAAGTCCCGTGGCCAATTTGAAGAAAAATAATCGATGGTGAGCAGAGAAGAAGAGGAAGGAAAAAAAAAACAGAAGAAGAAGAAGAAGAAAAGAAGAAGAAGAAGAAGAAGAAAGAAGAAGACGGTATAGAAGAATGAAGAAGACGAAGAAGAGAGAGAAAAAAATTAGACTTTTAGGTTTTTCATTGAAAATTATAAAAATACCTTTTATAAAAAGTTTGGGTTTATTTTTTAATTTCTGGACAAAAATGCCCTTGTCCAAAACAGTAAAAAGGGTTGACTAACGGTCAAAAATCTGACATGATGGAGAAAATTGACATAAGGGCATGTAGTGAGACTTTTTAAAACCTGAATGACACCTTGTGAACGAAAAATTTTTTAGGTGCTAAACTTGGATTTTGAACTCTAAGAGATATTACTAAAATACGTTACCCTAAATTAAAAGACGGGAATATATTTTAATCCAAGCATGGCAACGTTGTTGGCTGGCATGCAATAAGGCTCTAAAGTGTGACACTGTAACAATCAATCCTTTTCTAACGTGTATACATATATATATATATATATATATAGAGAGAGAGAGAGAGAGAGAGTTTTTTCCTAAAATGCCCTACTTTTTGAAATCACTCTGTGTTTGGCGATGTTTTTGAAACTATTTCTAAATTTGGCTTTGACTTATTCATAAAATGAGTCATTCTGGTCTCACCGACAAAAAAAAAATCTTTCCTCTCTCCTCCTTTTCTCTTCCCTCTTCTTCTCTCTCCTCCTTTCCGTAAGTTACACACGACGTCTATTTTGTTTTCTTTCCCTCTTCTTTCCAGTTGTAATATATATATTTTTTAATTCTATGACTCATTTTAAGAATGAGTCATAGTTTATAAATTTCACATCCTTTTTAAATGAACTTCAATTTAAGTCAAATTTCATATATCTTCAAAATTACTCTTTCCAAATTTGTTCTCTTTAGATTCGCCTAAGAGATTTCAACCACTTATTGTAAGTATAACTAATAAATTTTAACATTTTGTTTAATTACATAATATCTATCATCTTTATATACCTTATTCTTTATGTATTTCATTTATTTATAGTTTATAGTAATATTTTTGACTCAAATTAGATAAATCTTGACTTTTATTATATTTTATTCATGAATTTTTCTTTTACATATCATTTATTTATGGTTGATAGTATTATATTTAGATTTTTAGGTTACGATTTCTTTAGGGTTTAGGGTTTTTTACTTGTGTTTATAAAGAATCATTATATATGAAAAATTTTAATATATTGATTTAGGACTCATTCTCTATACGAATTCTTTATTGTCCAAAATGACTAAGTCTTATTTTAGACAATGTTAGGACTCATTCTCTATACGAATCTTAGAATTCTTTACTGTCCAAAATGACCGATACGAGTCCTAGCATGCTATGACCGATTCTCCAAACGAGTTCTAGAATTCTTTACTGTCCAAAATGACTAAGTCTTATTTATTAAAAATAAAAAAGAAGAAATAATATGTACATTAAATTATAGTTTTTCATTTTTTTAAACTATTTTTTCTTTTACACTAAAAATAAATCTAATTTGTATCCTTAATTTAAACTAAATATTGTGTAAAATACCCTCCATAATTGAAAATCTTCCAAAATTGCTAGTGCTATAAAAATAAAAAATAAAAAGTTGACAAATGCAAATAGCCATTTTATTTACAGAACAAGAATTGACATGAAAATGCAGAAAACCCACAAAAGAAAACAGTAATCATCCCAATCTTCATCAACAACATCAACAAAAAGAGCCAAAACCATTATTGATAACAGCAAGGGAGAGCCATTTCTGGACCACATTCAACCTACTTCAGAAGAATGCCGAGTTGTTAGAGATACCTTTTTGGCCAATCATGGTTTTCCCGAAGAATTCATCACGTACTGCAGACAGAGAATGTTGGTAAATCATTCCAAGAACGACGATAAAAATGTGGCCTTTGGAAATGAAAGAGTACTCTTTTATATATATTTTTCCTAAATCTTGTGGGGGGGCGGGGGCAAAATTTGTTACCTGAGATGTGCATCCCTTGATTGAAGGGTTGTTCTCCTAAGGTATTGCAAAACAGTCTCCTTAGTCGGAGCAGTGGCTGAAGACGCGATGGAGCAGCCGTCGATCGGTCTAGGGTTTTTGTGGGGGAAGATGGAAAATAAAGAAGGAAGAGAGGGGAAAAGAGGAAAGAGAGAGGAAAAGAGGAAAGAGAGAAGAAGAGGGGAGAAAAAAAAGGAAACGGTGTCAAACCCAAACAGAAAGAGAGAGAAGAAGAGGAAAGAGAAAATGAGGAGAGTGAAAATTTTTATTTTTTTGTTATGTGACTCATAATGATTCATTTTGTGAATGAGTTAAAGTCTAAGAAAAAGTTTCAAAAATACGGTTAAATACGGAGTAATTTTAAAAAAGTAAGGTCATTTTCGGAAAAGACTATATATATATATATATATATATATATATATATATATATATATATATATATATATATATATATATATATATATGTATGTGTATTAGTGTTGCGAATAGTTTAGGACACGGACGAGCACAATAATAAGATTCTCTTACTTCTCTTTCTGCTCGTTTTGAAGATTATTTTAGAAGCGCATAAGTCTTACATGTGACTTAGGATATCCATAAATTCAGGTGTCCTAAATTAAGGTTCTGAAATCAAATGTACCGTAGAAAATATATAGAAATACAACCTTGACTGAATTTTGAAAGCCAAAAAAAAAAAAAAAAATGGCAGTCGTAAGTGCAGCTAGCTGGAGCCCGAATGGAGGTAGTCCGAATAATTTGGAGTTTTACAGTGCACCGAGTAGTCCTGCTACTGCAAAAGAAGAAATCGGTGATGACAATTTTGATTTTGAATTCGAAACCAGCAAGAAATTTAGCAATTCAATGGAGTTTGATGATGGGAATTTCGAATGTTTCTTGGAAGTAGAACGGAAGCCTAAAATTATTAGAGCGCGCGGCGGCGGTTCACTTCCTACTACGATGTCGTTTGCTGATGAACTATTCTTCAACGGCCTAGTCATGCCTCTGAAACCGCCGCCAATGCTACAAGTTCAAGTTCAAAAGAGTGGTGGTGTTTCTGTTCCTTCATCACCGACTTCAGGATTCCAGAATCCATTCGTCCGGCGAGTGACGTGGAACGATAATTTTGATCCATTTATAGTTGCTTTACAGAAAGTCAGTGAAGAAAATCGAGGGAGAAGAAGTAGTAGTACTGCCCCCGGTAGTCACCACAGAAGAACGAGGTCACACTCACCGTTCAGGACAAACCATTCAGAAACAGAGCACCACCACCACCGGTGCAGTAATAATAATGGCTCCGACCTATCATCACATTTCAACAATATGCCACAAGAACAACTCAAGGGCTCACCGTATGCGAGATGGGTTCTCGATCAAACATCAAATCATCATCATCATCATCATCAAGTAGTAAACCCAAATTCGAAAGGTAAAAATATGCTCAAAGGTTTCACCTTTGTTAAAAAGTAGAGTAAGGCCTGTGAAAACAATTGACATTTTTGGTGAAAAGAAAGGGCATCAAGAAAATGGGGAGACAAAGATGAAGAGGATAAAGGGATTTCTTCAGAAGTATTCATCCTTTAGGAAAGAGAATGGTGAAGAAAAATCGACAAATCAAAATTCAACAAGACGGGGGACGTCTACCTATTCCTATCTGAAGAAATTGAGCTTTAAAATGAAGGGAAATTCTGCTGCTGCTGCTACTGATGAAAATCTGAAAAAGAGAGTGGCGCTAATGGAGATGGATGAACAAAAAGTAGCGGTGGTAGAATACAAGAGAAACAAGCCCACCTTAGCTCTTTGTTTCTACGGAATTGAAAGTCCAAGAAAACAAATCAACCAATAATTAATGAGGAAGTTTTATAAATTCTAATATTATTTGTATGTCCATTAATATTATAACTTTTAAGCCTCCACTATTTTCATGCAATAAGTTTTATTAATTTCTTTAGAATAATGGAGAGTTGTATATATATTTTTCTTATATATATAAGATTACAAAAGTTTGATGCCATATAAAGTAGTTTTAATATTTTTTTAAGGCTATTATTGTAATTTTATTGTTAATTGAAGAGAAATTCACACACTCACTTCAACCCTCAATCTTCTCACCGTTTCTTTTTCTTTCTCTGCCTGCAGCAATTACATTCACTTAACTCTTCAATCTTCCCTCAATTGAATCGCTTGGTATGCCAAATTCTTCATTGAAAAGGAATTTATACAACCACTTCAATCACTTCATTGGAACGATTTGTTGCTCTACTTCTTCTTCTTCTCCTCCTCCTCCACCGGTATGGTTGTGCGGTTTGATCTTAGGTCATATTAGACCACTCTTATTAAAGAAATCAATCAAAAACTGGATGAGGCTATCCTAGTTCAATATCGGCGAAAGATCTATGAGGTTCCGGCTAAGGGTGCCAAAAGTCCCCGCCGGTTATGTGAATAGCCGCTTGTGAGCCTCTTCGGTGGTAACTTATATGTCTAAATTATATAGTGTTTTATGTAAGTTTATGCGCTCAATTTGAGGAGTAATTGGACTTAATTGAATGGAAATTATGTAAATTCTTTCAGTTTTCGATTTCAGAGTTTCGGGAGGACCAAAATCGAAGAAAGGAAGAATTCGGGGACTAAAATGCAATATTCAGTACAACCGTAGTCCTAGTACGGCTGTATTACGAGAAAAATGGTCCTAGTATGGTCGTAGTCAAGCTAGTATGGTCGTAGTCAAGCTAGTATGGCCGTGCTCGCCGTCCAGGATGGCGAATTTTTGCGATTTTTTCACCTCAAATGGTCCAGGAAAGCCCCCCGGTTTTCACTCCTATAAATAGATGAACTCCCTCGGTTGTTGAAGTAGACCAGAATCACTCCGAACAAGAGTATTTCCGAGTTTTTAACTAATAGAAATTTCGCGATAAGTTCCAATCGAGTTTTCAGTTTTCATTTTTCTTTCTTCACGATTGTAGGGGTTGAACCTCGACCGTAAGGAATATCCCTATAGTGTAGTTGGGAGGAAATGATCTCCGAAGATCTGTTGAGCGAGATAAGGATCCGGAGTACAAGTCTTGATGAGATCCGGAGGATTGAGCCATCCCGTGAAGCAGTGAGAGCAACACGACAACTTTCTCTTTCCTTTTTTATGTGAATTTTGGTTACTATATTTTTAGCATAGATTATGATTGAGATTAATTCAAGCAAAACAAATAGGTTGTCACTTAAATAACCAAAATCTAAGGCAGAGTACCTATCGTATGTAGATAGTAACATGGAAGCATCAACGATTTTAAATTTATAAAATATCTTTTAGACCCAAAGACGTTGACAACAGTTATAAGCAATTATTAAATATGACAAGAATTTATTAACAAAAGTTAACCCTAGGATAAGAATCAATTCATGAGATTGTTGCTAGAACATAAATAGAATTGAAACAGATATGGTTTAGGATTCTTATTCAGTTCGATGATTCAATTAGAATGACCATATTCGAAGATGTAGCTTTAAGCGAGATCTAAGGCAATTGTGATTAATATTAACTTTACTACCGTACCCGAGTTATCTAATGTGATTACCTCAATATGGGTCGTTGCAAGTAATCCTAAACCTTTGTAGATTAATTATTAAGTCATCAATTTAATAAGTTAATCTTAAGATTTGCATTGATTACTAATTCGAGATTATTAGGCTGCCTAACCTCATTATGGTAGATGCAAGTTATTACACCTAATCCGGAAATTCATTAATTATGCTATGGTCGGATCGACTTAACAAACCGTCAATTAATTAATTATTCCAATTATATGTTCAACTAGATGCAAACCTATGTGTCAAGGCATAAATTGAATAAGAAACTAATTTGAAAGCATAAAGCAATAATAATCACAATGATAATCACAAACAGTATCCTTCCAGGGGAATTAATAAAAGCTTTAATTGTATCATTAATAATAAAAGAATCCCATGAGACAGAGATAAAGAAAATAAAGAATGAAAAATAATAGACTTGAGAAGAGGGAAAAGAAAAGTTGTCGTTTGGTTGTTACTACTTCGACGGCGGGACTTGACCTCCGATTCTTCTCGAACCCTATTAGCCTTCCTCCTAGTCTTGCCCACGAAATCTTCTAAAATCACACCTCTCAACTAAGCTATAGAGCTCTCCCTTATGGTCGAGGCTCAAACCCTAAGCTATAATAACTAGAAAATATTTAACTATGAGGGAAATTTTAGAGAATCCACGGGAGTGGAGATTCGAAATCCCTCAAATTCTCTGCTCTGCACTCTCTGGTGGGTTGGTGGTTGATGGCAAAGGCTTGGCTGCTGCCTCTATTTATAGGAGTAGAAAAGGAGCTGAAAACATTGAAAATTCGATGTGGGACGCCAAATTTGCCTTCAACACGGGCAGGAACACGCCCGTGTTGATCATTTTTTCCAAAAATTGCACTTTTAGTCCCTGATTTCTTCATTTCTTCAATTTCAATCCTGAAACTTCCAAAAAGCGAAAACAAAGCAAAATTACGTAATTTCCATAAAATTAATTCCAATTAACTCCATAATTAACTCGAATTGAACACAATTAATGTATAAAAACACGATATAAAATCGAGTTATCAGTTTTCTTTTCATTCTTGTGTTACTTTTCCTTTATATGTTATGATTCCGTCTCCTAAGATACTCTTTATTAGATTGATTTATTACTGATTTATATATTTCCGGAAAGGATACGTTTTAACGTACATTGTGAATTGCTTATTGTCTTATGCTTTCAATTTTATTCTCGTATTGAGTTTATGCTATGAAACTTAGGTTGATGCATGATACTACAATAGTTAATTGAATTGACAATTTCTTAATGAATCCCGACCGTCAGAGATTTAATAAGTTGCCAAATTAGGACTAATAACTTACGAGTTATCTTGAGGTTAGGCATCCTAATAATCTTAGGTTTGGAATTAATGCAAATCTTAAGGGTATGTTATTAAATTAACGCCTTAATAACTAATTTAAAAAGGTTTTGGATTACTTACAACGACCAGTATTAAGGTAATCATTCTAGACAACTCGGGTATGGTAGTAAGATAATTCGAATTCAAAATTGCCTTAGATTCGCTTGCAAGCTACACCTTCGAACTTTGTTCACCTTAATTAATCATACGTACTTCATTAGCGATCTTAGTTAATAGTTTTTCCATTCTTATTTTAATTATTCTTTAAACAAACATACCGAATTGAATGGACACCTAGGACTAATTCTTCGAACTTTAAAGACTATCATAATTTGTAGAACTAACCAGCCGTCACCAACATTCCCGAGGATACGATATTTATAAATATAAAATCGTGGTACTTTCGTGTTTCTATCTGTATGCGATAGGTACTCTGCCTTAGATGTGTTTGATTCCGTGACACTATTTGTGAGTCTATTTGCCTTATTTGATATTTATTTTTACTTACTCAAAACACGCCCCGATGTCTTCTTGCCACCTTTCCCTGCGCTCTTGAAATGGTGCAGTTTCTGCGCCTTTTTTTATATGGATTTCTTGATTTAATTTCTTCTTCTACTTTATATTGAATTGACTCGTTTGCTTGATTGTTGTGTTGTTGCAAATTTTTATGTGAATTATGTCGGAGTTGGAGAGCGCCTTTTTACTTTTCTCGTGCGGTGATAAGCCCGATTTTCGATGAAATTACATTTTTGTTGCTTACTTGATTCATGCTCTTTATTCTGGCGGGAGGATTTACACATGGCCCGATATAATATTCATATAGAATCTGCTTTGTTAAAATCCTCTTTGAATTACATGAATTGAACTAGAGAAAAAATATCTGTAAGTTGTTTCACATGAAAGGGATAAGAGTGATACTCTTTTGGGAAGTACTAAAATAGTGCCCTTTCTCAAGAAATGATCGAAGAATAAGTTTAGGTTTACGCTAGGAAGGACGAGCGTGAGTACTACTAAATGTGGGTTTCAGAGAGATTAATATGTAATTTTATGAATAAAAACAATCATGAGAAATAATTATAGTAAAATTAAAATCAATCACCCGCAATATTATAATTCACAAGAGTAATAGTAAGAGTTAACCTCAATATTAACCAACTGTTATTAATAAACTATTATAAATTTACTATTATATAGAAACAACAATAACTATTATAAATTTACT
>JAHSUH010004504.1:0-14335 GCA_025388415.1 Cynanchum wilfordii | reverse complement strand
GGTAGGTGTGTGTTCGTTTATCTCAATTTGCAAATTTGTTTTCAAAATAATTGCCAAATTTTTCGAATTTTTCAAATTTTTCAAAGTGAATAGTTTACTTGAAAAGATTATTTTGTGAACTTTGTTTTGGAATTTGATTTGCTTAGCCGATGATAGATATCGGTTGTTGATTGTTGAAAGTCTCGAGATTTGATTTTGTTTCATCTTGTTGATACTTGGTACGAGCATGATTATAGGAAAATCCTGAAAAAACTCTTTTGACATAGCTATTTTTTGTTGGTTGTTCTGATTAGTAGACTACTTTTGGACAATTATTTGAATAGTAGTAAGTCTTTTGGGAATGGAAATGACTTGAGTTTTCACTTGAAAATTCTTTGAGAGACTTGCCACACTTTTAATTTTCATTGAATAAATTGTTATTTGCATGTATCCTTTGCTACTTGAGCACCACTTCTTATGGGAATTGAATGCCCGGTGCCCTAAGGTCCTCGGGATCCGGGAGTCATCGGAGTGGAACTCGTTACAAGGGTAGTTAAAGTTGATATTGTTAAGCAAACAATAAAAACCTAGAATAAAAGAGAATAAATTGAATAAAAAAATTTACTTTTGAATAAGTGGCTTGTTTCTTGAGATTTGATTGTGATTATGTCTCGTTGTTGAAGTTTTCGATCGACCGAACCACTATTTGAGTAATTTGCTTCGGAAAGGAAATTTGCTATTTGGATCACTAATTGAGATAGAGCACACACGCGCACTCGGGATGATTTTATGATCGTTTTTCGTAATTAAGTTGAAAATGATTTGTTCAATTTTATATTTCTTGATTTAAACATGAAAACACTTGATGAGGCATAGAAGTGAATCATTCTTTAAACACTTTGTTTATGAGATCTTTGAAAAGTAAACTAGTTAGTTTGAATTCTTTGAGAAAACATTTATGCACTTCTCTTCAATGATTTGTTTGTTCAAAATTCCTTCTTTGATTTGCTTGAGGACAAGCAAAGGTTAAGTTGTGGGGTATTATGATAACGCCAAATTTGGTAATGTTTTGGAAGGGTATTTGTGCATAATTGTTGAGGATTATTAGAGTAAATTGAGATAAATTGATTGATTTTGGGTTTAATTGCAAATATTCTGTTTTTAGGAAGTTTGTGGAGTAAATCGATTAAAAGAGCGAAGTTCGGGGACTAAATATGCAATTTCGGAAAGATGCACACAACCAGCCAGAACACGCGCGCTCGGTCAAAGAACACGGCCGACAAGAAGACTGAACACGCCCTTCCAAGCCAGGGAACACGTGCTCGGTGCAAGGAACACGCCCAGAAAGAAGGAAGAACACGTCCGGAGTCAACACGCGCTCGGTGATGAAACCGTCACTGAGCCCGTGTTACGTATACACCGAGCCCGTGTTTGGCGCCTGTTCCGAGATTTTAGTGATTTTTGTGTAAAATTACTATTTTACCCCTGTTTTGGTTATCTATAAATATTGGGATTTTTATCATTAATTAAGGTTGGATAGACTTTGAATTAGGCTTAATTGCTAAGTAATTTTAGAGGTTTGGTAGAACTTAGAGAGAGATCTATACTTTGATTTTCCAATTTTCTTAGAGATCACTCTCTACTTGTTGTAGTATTGAGTATCTTGGGATTATTTTGGTGAGTTTGCCTCGATCCGTAAGGAAATTTGCTGAATATATTCTAGGGTATTTGGGCTACACAAATTGAAGATCTAATTGAAGAAGCAAAGAAGAATCAAGAGAAGGAGTTGAAGAGGAAGAAGGTTTAATGTCTATGTTTCACTTTCCCCTTTTCTTCTATTATTCCTTGTTATTCTTTGTAATTAGTTAACCAACCCTAGGAATTCTCATTTCTACATTTCTTATAGGTAGATTTGGTTGGTTGTATTTTACAAATTACTTGAGATATTGTGATTTTCTTGGATTGAATGATTGTGGTTTTATTAATTCAAATTGCAATTTCATTGATGACTTTAGATCTGAATTTTATCTTTAGTATAAGTCTTGATGTGAGATTGTGGTTTCGGATTAACACTAATTGTTAGGCCGGAACCGGGATATACGATTAGTGCCAAGTTGATGTGATTAATTTCCTATTGATGGACCGGAACCGGGATGATTGATGGGAGATTTGATCTTGTCAACATTCAAGTGTTCTTAATCTAGGAATTTCTTGCCACGAACCGTATGGAAGAGATTCTACTTTAGACTTTATTTTGGTGGAGCTATGATACTAGATCCAAGATTATCCTATACTTGGTATTTTGTATCCTCTTATCTCACCTATATTTTACAAAGAATTCCTCCCAACCTTTTTACTTGCTTTGTTCCTTACATTGTTCTTTACCTTGCTTTCTAGGATTTAGAACTCAATCTTATCATTCTTGATATTGGTTGATTTACTTGTTGAATGATCCTTAATCACAAATCATATTCATAATTAGTTTGATTATATTTTCCACATTAGATTTTAATAGAAGTCTTAGGGAAAAACGATTTTTATAAATTTAAAATCTGAATATCACCTTATTTACTAAACTATTTCGATAGGTGCTCTGCCTAATTGAGTTATTTTATTAAGTGACAAAACCTATTTTAATCATAGAGATTCTTATTATTTTAGTACTATTTATTCGATTATTTATATTCTTTATATTAATATTTTATAACTCAAATAACACATCAGATTCTATCTGTAGACCGAAGGGGAAAGGAGGTTTAGGGATCCGGAAAATGGGAGATGTGAACAAGGCTTTTATGGCTAAACTGGCGTGGAATGTTTGCACGGCGCCAGAGAAGACATGGGTACAGTTGATAAAGGCGAAATACCTTCGTGGTAGGAAAATACTGGACATTGAACAGACGTCAAGAACCTCCTCTTGGATATGGGGGGGCATCAAACAAAGCATCACACTACTCAAGCAAGGATTGTGCTTTCAAGTGGGGGAAAATTCTTTGCTGCACATCGGAGAAGACCCATGGTTGCATAAATTGACAGAATTTCGAATTCCTGCTGACTTGGAGATACCTCAGGAGCTGGAATTCGTTAGACACCTAATGACTCAAGATGGCAAGCACTGGGATGAGGCTAAGGTTCGATCGGTGTTCCCTCCACACATCAGTACAATTATTTGTAATACTCCTATCTTTGAATAGGAGCAAGATCGTGCTGTATGGACACCCTCCCGACGGTCGGGGGATTTTTTCAATAAGGTCCGCTTATAGAACCATCATGCATCACAACCATCATGATCAACCGACTGGGGAAGACAAGATATGGTCACTGGTATGGCACTCAGGCTTGCACGGAAGACATAGCCTTCGCTTTGGAGGATTCACAAGAAAGCAATTCCTACGCTTGATCGTATTGGAAGATTCCTCCCGTCAAACCCATCTATGTGCTACTTGTGTGGAGAGCACCCTGAGACAAGCACACCACCTTTTTCTGGAGTGCCATGTTAGCCGAATCCTGTGGCTCAACTCACCTTGGCAAATTAGGATCCAAGGTTTCCATCAACCTGACAGTGGATAAGTGGTTTGGGCTGATTCTTGGAAAGGATAATCCTTTCCCTCCGCCGAAGGATGAAAAAGAAAAGATGAGGCATTTTCTTGCTTTCTCTATGGAGAATACTTGGAGGGTTCGCAATGAAGTTTGGAAAGGGAACCCTCTTCCCGACTGGAATGTTGTTTCTGCTCAAGTGAATAAACATTTCCTGAAATATTGGAGGGCTGCAGTGGACAGAAAAACCAAGAGTCGCAATAGAGTTTCGGGGCAGATTATGACAGAATGGACTCCTCCTTTGCGGGGGGATCTCAAATTCAACTTTGATGCTGCTTTTAAGGAAGGGACTACAACTACAGCCTGTGTATTAAGAAATTCTGGGGGTGTTATTTTGGGTGCTTGGGTGGGCCGCTTTAGCTCGGATAACCCTTTTTGTCAGAGGCTGAAGCGGCCATCCAAGCGCTTGTGCGAGCTTCCGAGCTCAATTTAGTTAATGTTATTTTTGAAGGGGATGCGTTTAATGTTGTTATGGCTCTTAATGGCCTAAACTCTTTTGTTGATTGGAGAGCTAGGATTAATATTGCTAAAGGGGTCGGCATGCTCAATCAGCATCTTTTTTGGCAGATGAGTTTTGCCCCGAGGTTGTGTAACTCTAGTGCCCATTTTTTAGCAAAATGGGCATGTAGGTCTGATTTTTGCGGACAAGTTCCCCCTAATCTTTTGTCTACGGATATTTGGGGGGAACCTCGTTCTGACCATGTGTGGTCTCAATTTGTATATTAATCATTTTAATATACTTTCAATTCATCAAAAAAAAAAAAAAAAGTCCATAATTAATTCGAATTGAACACAATTAATATATAAAAATACGATATAAAATCAAGTTATCACCGGTTATGTATTAAAGATGGCCACTGTTGTACCGATGCTATATCGATGCTACGACAATTAATCCGGAACTTCTCAAAACATATGCACGTTTTTCAACATCACATAATTCCAGTCCACAACGATAAACTCATACGTCTATGCGGTTTATAATTAAGACTTCACAGTAGACATCCAAAATTCTCAATGGATTATGCAAGGTAATTATATATGTCTATACAATTACAAAGTCGAATTCACAAAATTCAACCACGCACCAATCAAGTGTTATGTCCGTTAAACTTTAATCCTTTCGGATCCAAGCTTTAACTCATTTATCAACCAAGGATATTTAATCAACAGTAGATATTAACTTGATAAACACTTAAGAGAATTACCAAACAATCTATAGCTTCAATACCCACAATTTAAGAGTTTACATAACAAGTTCCAACTAGCCTAGTGGGTGGAAATTTAGCTCATAATTCCAGATTCAAAACCCAACAAAATATATTCCATAGTCATTCTGTAAAATTCAGCAAGATAAGGCAATTTGATTACAGAATTTTCTAAGAAAAACAGAAGCAGTTTAAATATAATTTCTTAAATTAAACTCTTCCCTCCTTGAATTCAATTGGTCCGCTTCGATCTTGAACTTGAGAATGTCTTCTCGTCGTTCAGATTTAATCAAAAATCACAGAATGTCTTCTGTGATTTTGTCTCGTACTGCCCACCTCGGAATTAAATTTAATTACAGAATTTCTTCCGTAAAAGGATTGCTCTCTACTCGTTACTCTCTGCTCTCAACGTCCTCAATTTATCAAAAATCTCTCCTCTTTATCTTTGAAACTCCCTCCCGAGGAGTAGCGCTCACTCCCTGAATCTTCTCCACCTTTTCCTCAATTTTCGTTCATTCCTTTATCAAAATTAATTTAGCCGCCAGATAAGTCCTTGACTTCTTCTTTCTTCAATTTCCTGGACTTAACCGGGCTTTTTTTCCATTCTCTTCAATTCTTTTGTTTTAACCCATTTTGATATTGCTTGGTCTTGTAAATAAATGAAGCCCAAAAAGCAAGAAAATTTAGTCCATGAAATTTGTAGTTTCTTCAATTCAGCCTCTCACTTCACTAATCTTCATTAAATTTCAGCTTTTTCCCTAAATAAAACAAAGGCACAACAATAAATAAGAATAGACACAAAATTCCTCAAAATTAAAAGTTTCTTCACTCATTCTTACATGAAATCAAGTCTAAGAAATCATAATAACTCTACAAAAAGTAGAGTTATCAACAACTCATGCAAAAACAAAACAAAGAATGGAAACTCATGCAAGTCTATTAAATAACATGCAAAGAAAAGCAAAACATGCAAATCCACCATATTCAAAACACCTACTGGAAAAATTATTAACATTTGAAGAATGAAATGGAATAAAGCTACTGGAATGAAATGTTGGTCACTAAACTAGCATTTCTTAGAATTAATTTCTAAGAATGCTTTCTACTCAACAAAAAGCTATACTATATTATTACCCAAAGAATTCAAGAATACTAAATAAAAATCCTAAAGATGCAAGTCCAATAATAATAATAGTGACCATTTATTGAAAACCAATCATGGAAACTAAAACTAAATCCTATCAATAAATTCAAAGTAAGAGAGCTAGACGCAAACCATACCTAAATTCAATTCAAACACATAATAAGGCTAACATAAAAGGTAGAAAGTATGAAAACATCTAACATAAATATCTAACAAAAGTAAGTATCTAAATAACAATCTCCAATAATTGAAGACATTACTAGAAAACTAACTTCTATACTAGAATAGAAACTAAAGTAAAAACTAACTAAGAATAGAATGGACATGAAAATAGAGATACAAGAGAATGAGATATTAACTAAGAAAATAAGATTCAAAGAATATAGACTACGAAAAGAATAGAATCAAGATATTATCCACCTACTTAAGCAAGAAAATTAACTAGAAACAAAAGGCAAGCAAACGAACCTAAAGCAAGTAATAATCTAACTAAAAATCATTAAAAGCTATCTAAATCAAAGTCAAGTAAGTAAGTAAACAATTAGGTCATGTCAAAGCAATTAGGAAAAATTAGAAAGAACCTTAAACTAACCATTCCTAGAATCTAATTATAACAAGTTAGAAGGATTAGAACAAACTATGTTAAGTTAGAAAGTAGGAAAACAATTAGATCTAAATTCTAAACTAAGGATCAAACTAAGATATTAAACTAAAGATCTAAGTTTATCTTAAGAATAAGAACCGAAAGAACCGAAAGCTAACCTAATCTAAGGTATGAAAATACTAAACTAACTATCCTAAGAAACTAGAGTTCACCTAAATTCCAAAATATCTAAGCTATATCTAACCAAAATTTCTAAGTAAAGGTTTACCTAAGGGATCAAAACTAACCAAAACACCGACTAAACCTAAAAATCATGATACTAAATCATCTAACCTAAGATCTAAATCCAAAAATCTATAATCTAAGTAAGAAAAATTCTAAGAACACGAATCAAATGAAAGAAAGAGAAACAAAATTCAAGTAACATAAGAAAGCTACTAAAATAAGAGCAAGAAAAATCATAAAATCAAAGTTAAACTACTCAACTAAAAATAATTAAGAAACAACTAATCAAATGAAATAAAATAAATCTATCAATTATCCAAGATCTATCAAGAAGATCAAAGATACTTCAAGAAATAGACAAGAAAAATAAAAGATACTTAAGATTGATTTCATATAACAAATCATAATATAGTTGAACTATTATATAATTCACACTGTTACAATGCAAATTTTCCCAATAATCATAAGAGATTAAGAGGAAAACATCATGAATCCAAATAATAAATATCCCCGGCAACGACGCCAAAAATCAGATGAGCTATTTTTATATACAAAAGTAGTATGAATAATCGAATAAAATAGTACTACAAATAATAAGAAATCTCAAGAATAAAATAGGTTTGTCACTTAGATAATAACTCACCTAGGCACAGAACCTATCGTATAGTTTATGAAATAGTGTGGAAAATATAATTAGGTCAACTATGATAATATTTTGGAATTATGAATCAATCTCAAATAATTCAACCAATATCAAGAGTGATAGGATTGAATTCTAATTTCCTAGAAAGCAAGGTATAGTAAACAATGTAAAGTAGAGAATTAAGAAAGTAATGGAAGGTAGAAACTCAAAGGAAAATCATAGGTGAAATGAAGGATACAAACTACTAAGGGCAAGATTAATCATGAATTAACTATCATAATCTCACCAATATTCAAGTCTAAGGATAAACTTCTTCAATACAATTCGTTGCAAGAAATTGATTGATTTAAGAACACTTGAATGTTGACAAGATTAAATCTCTCATCAATCAACCTAGTTCCGGCCCATCGAAAGGAAATCTAATCAAATCAACTTGGCACTAACCATATGTCCTAGTTCCGGCCTAACAATTAGTGTTAATCCTAAACTACAACTTCAAATCAAAGCTCAACTCAAAATATAATTCAAAAACTAAAGCTAAGATAGAAATTGCAATTCAAATCAATAAAACCACAATATTCAATCCATGAAAACCATAAATTGCCCAAAGTAAATTGTAAGATAAAACCAACCATTTCTACCTAAGAGAAATGTAGAAAGAGGAGTTCCTAAGGTTGGTAGCTAAATACAAGATAGAGATTTACAAAAAGTAATAGAAGTAGAGAAACCTCTTCAACTCCCTCCTTGTAATTCCTCTTGTTCTTCTTCAAACTTCAAATTGATATAGTTGAATCCTCTCTTGCAAGACTTCAAGGAAACTCCTTACGATTAGAGGCAACTTCACACAAAGAACTACAAGATACTCTTACAACTACAACAAGTGAGAAAGATCTCAAGAGAAATGAAATTTGCAAAGTATAGATCTAATCTCAAAGCCTAACCAACAATTACAAAATCAATTTGATAGCATAACACCTTCCAAAACTAGCCATCCTAAACACTACTGAAAATCACAATATTTATAGATAAATGAAACTGGGGGTAAATTAGTCTTTTTAGATAGAATTCTCTAAAAATTCGGAACAGTGAGTCAACACGGGCTCAGTGGTATAGTTATCACCGAGCTAGTGTTCTTCTAGACGTGTTCATCCTTCATACTGGGCGTGTTCATCTACCGAGCACGTGTTCCGTAGTGTTGCAGGGCGTGTGGATCCTTCATGAAGGACGTCTTCTTTTACTGGGCGCGTACAGCTTTCCATAATTTGCATTTTTAGTCCCCGAACTTCACTCTTTTGGTCAATTAACCCCAAGAACTTCCCGAAATCAGAAATATCACAATTAAGTACACAATTAACAAATTTATCTCAATTTACTCTAATAAACCTCAACAATTATGCACAAATATCCTTCCAAAACATTATCAAATTTACCGTTATCAGTTTACATAGATGATGCATTATGGGCATTTAGGACTGCATTTAGAACATCTACAGGGTTTTCTCCTTACAGTTTGATCTATGGAAAAGCATGTCATTTTCCTGTTGAAATAGAACATAAGGATTATGGGGCATTGAAAAACTGCAATCTAGATGACGAGCTAATTGGAAAAGATAGAATGTTACATGATATGTTGAATTTATATCATGTTTTTAAAGAGTAATTATGTTTAATTTAGAGTTTAATTGGAATTAATTGACTTGAAATTACGCAAATTTGTTCTGTTTTCGCTTTTTGGAAGTTTTAGGACTAAAATTGAAGAAATGAAGAAATCGGGGCCTAAACTGTAATTTTTGGAAATTTCAGTACGACCATACTGAATGGAGTATGACCGTAGTATCAATACGGATGTATGAATGGAATACAGTCTTACTAGGGTCCCGGATCCTAAAAATTCGGTCTTTCGGTTCCGCTCAAACTCTACTTCTACTCCTATAAATAGAGGCGGCAGTTAAGCTTTTCCAGACACCACCAACTCTCCAGAGAGCTCGGAGTTGAAGAGAATTCGAGGAATTTCGAGTTTCTACTTCAATAGATTCTCATAAATTTCCCTCGTAGTTAAATATTTTCTAGCTTTTATATTTTTCTTCTTAGCTTTAAGGTTTGAACCTCCACCATAAGGGAGAGCTCTATAGCTTAGTTGAGAGGTAGGTTACTAGAAGATCTCATGAGCAAGACAAGGAGGAGGGCTTGTAAGATTCGGGAAGAATAGGAGGTCAAGTCCTGCAGCTTGAAGTAGTGACAACCAAACGACAACTTTTCTTTCCCTCTTCTCGGTTATATTATTTTCATCTTTTATTAACTTCAAATCTGTCTCGTGGGATTCTTTTATTATTAATGATATAGTTAGAGTTATTTATTTTAATTTCCCGGGAAGGATACCGTTTATGATTATCATTGTGATTATTATTGCTTTATGCTTTCGACTTGGTTTATTATTCAAATATTGCTATGAGACTTAGGGTTATATCTAGTTGAGTATTTATTTAGAATAATTTGCTATTTTGACAGTTTTTTATTGAGACTCCCCCATAAGAGATTTAACGAATTGCCGGATTAGGTGTAATAACTTGTAACTCCCATATTGAGGTTAGACAACCTAATAATCTTGAGTTAATGACCAATGCAAATCTTAGGATTACTTTATTAAAATGACGCCTAAATAATTAATGTAAAAATATTTAGAATTACTTGCAACCCCCATATTGAGGTAATTATCTTAGATAACTTAGGTACGGTAGTAAAGTTAATATTAATCATAATTGCCTTAGATCTCGCTTAAATCTATGTCTTCGAATATAGGTCATCCTAATTGAATCATCGAACCAAATAAGAATCCTAAACCATATATGTTTCAATTCTATTTATGTTCTAGCAACAAACTCATGCATTGATTATTATCTTAGAGTTAACTTTTGTTAATAAATTCTTGTCATATTTAATAATTTCTTATAATTGTTATCAACGTCTTTGGGTCTATACGATATTATAAATGTAAAATCGTTGATGCTTCCATGTTACTACCTGCATACGATAGGTACTCTGCCTTAGATTTTGGTTATTTAAGTGACAACTTATTTGTTTTCCTTGAATTAATCTTAATCATAATCTATGCTAAAAATATAGTAAACAAAATTCACATCGATTTTTGGCGTCGTAGTCGGGGATGCAAAATTCATAAAATTTTTAGAATTCCTAATCAAAATTTTAGAAGTTTTATGATTTGATAACGGTAGTAATTATTATTTATGACATAATTTGGTTAAGGGAAGTAAACTCGATCCTCCTAAGTATAGGATTTCCTAAAATTTTTAATTTTAGAAATTATCTAAATTTAATTAAAGATAGGAATATCTGAATTTTAGAAAATATATTCTAGAATCATACTAGGAGTTATTCTAGATATCATCTAGAGAGCATTCATAAAATTTAAAAACCTCATAAAAATCAAAAATATCTTAAAATCTATAAAAATCTAAATATTTTTAAAAACCCTAAAATTCTAAAGCCTTGGAAATTTTATTACTAACTCTTATTCTTTGCTTTTAATAGGAAGATGACTCGGACTTCTTCTACAAGCAAGTTAGGAGATATGTTTGATAACCCAGAGCAGCTACTTCGCAAGGCTAGGGCAAAGAGGAAACTAGAATTACCTGATATGGATAAGGACAATAAATATGTCACAAAAAGTTTTACTCATACTCGATATAGACATCCTTGTCTTACGTTCTCGGAGCTTGAGAAAGAGTATGAAGAGAGGTATGAGACACTTTTTGATCGACAAGTAGCACAAGGTCGTAGGATTGATTGGGGAACTGCTTTCTCGTTAGGAATAGAGAATGATATAAGGAGAATGATGCTCATTCATCCTTATGCTCACGTTTTTACAATAGATGAGTCTATCTATGCCGAGTTGGTTTTCGAATTTTATTCGACATACAACTATGAAAATGAGATAATTAGTTTTCGCCTTGGTTATATGGATCATCATATAAGAACTAAAGAGTTTGGTATGTATTTAGGAATTTAGACTCAAGAAGAAGTCAAATCATACATTTATCATAGTGCAGCAAGAGAGTTCTCGAACAATACATCAATGTATTGGGATCATATTAGAGCTACTCGGAAAGAGTATAATGTAGATACAACAAGCGTTTCAAATATTCATCTAAGCATTTGCTATCTCCACACTATGTTTCCATACACAACTACTAGCAAGAAGGAAAGTAAGGCAATTCTTAGTCCTTCGGAAATAGCAATCTTCTCCCACATGTACCACGAGAAACCCGTTGATTTAGGTAACGTTTTCACTCAGATTATTAACAAACATGTTAAGGAATCTAAAACACAACCTTTAGGTTTTGGACCTTTTATTACGAGACTTGCAAGATCAACAAGAGTGATATTTGCGAATGAGAACTTGACAAGGTGGAGTGATTGCACAATACCGGTTGATTCTAGTATTCTACAGGATATTGGGATAACTCAAGTAATCACACACCCAAGTCTCAAGGAAGAAGAAGAGCAATGAAATTCGAATGGGAATACACCTTATGTTCCTAAGAACAAGTTCGATGAATTTATGATAAGTGCAGTCGCTCGTCAAGAGGAAATAGCATATCAACAAGATATTCGCCTAAAGAGGTTAGAAGCAAAGAGCATGAAAAGCCACTACAAATCCTTACAACCAAATGTGAAGCCTATAGTAACACCTCAATACAACAATGCCAATGCCACGGATGATGAGGAAGAACATTATTCACCTCCAAGTCCTTCTCCAATTAATTAGTTTCTTTCTTTTCTTCTTTCCCATTATTTCTTTAAACTTTCGTTATTTTATTTAGTAGGATAGTTGTTTTTATTTTTGGATTCATTCTTTCTTTTTGCAAATAAGCATATCCGATGAATTATTCTTTATATTTCAAAAGAGTCCTATTTGCTATTTTGGCGTAATTCATAACTACTTTGTTTTATTAGACAACTGGATGTTCCAGTTTAAGGTTTTCATGAATAGAATCTAGATGTTCCAGAGAGGACTTATGTGCTATAAATTGTTTGAATAAATGTTGGATGTTCCAGACAGATATGTTTCTACATAGATATTGAGTGTTATGAGATTATTATTGTGAATGCATTTCATCTACATGATATATCTATTGTTGAGGGATACTTGTCATCATAATCAAAGTTTTCATGGATAAAATTGCAATCAATTGATCATACAGGTAACTTGAGTAGGACATTCTTTCATTATGGGAACCCTATTGAGAACACATGGTAATGTTCTTCTACTTTTGATGCTTTTAAAGCTTTTTGGGGATTAAATATTGAAAGAATTTTGAGTTATTCTAATGATTTCTTGATCTCTACTTCTCCAAAATATTTAGTACTAATTTTATCCTTTGATATTTTCTCTTTTTAATTATTTATCATTTGACAAAAAGGTACTAAATAAACATTACTATTTTATCTTTGAGATTTTCTTAGGAATCTTTGTGATGTGACTTTGATCGGATTGAAGGAAGATATTCGGATATCAAGAATCATCATCAGTTTTCGGTTCTTTTTTCGTCTCCGTTCCTTTTCTCTTTTGTTTTTAATTTTCGTTTGTTTTCTAAGGTATGTGTTGAGAATGCATTTATCATATGTTTGAGATATAATCGAACTTATATAGATGTTTTTGATACACCCTTTTTCTTTTCTCGTTTTTCATTTTTGTGTTTCCCTTGTTTTCAAATAAGTGTGGGGTGACTTAGAATATTTCTGTTCGTCTAAAAATTTTCAAAGTCTTGAAAAAAAGAAAAGAAAAAGGTTTTTCAAAATCTATCTTGAATAAGTATTTTATGCAGGATGATTATTTACTCAGCCTATGATATAAATTAACTGTTTCAATGCTTAAGTCTTTTAGAGATGATGAGAGATCTCTATAGAAGTTTGATACAAGTCTTTTTATAGGAAATTCCTGAAAAAATTTTGAGCACGAAATTTTGATTAACTATTTAATTGATAGATTATCTTTGGACACTTGAGAGCATAGCATGATAACTGTTATGGTTATTTGAATAATTTGAGAGGATTGCCATTAGCTTTAGTTTGGTTTATTTTTAGTAATAGAGTCTGTTTGCATGTATCCTTTGCTACTTGAGGACCATTCCTGAAGGGAATTAAATGCCTGGTGCCCTAAGGTCTTTTAGGTCTGGGAGCCACCGGAATGGGACTTGTTACAAGGGTAGTTAAAGTTGATATTGTTAAGCAACAACATGTTTACAAAAAAAAACAAAAATAAATTGCATTCATGCGAAGAAAAAAATATATAGTAGGATTATGTGGCATTCAACTTGAGTTCCTAAAGTGATTGTGATGAGTTTTTGTGAACCCTAAGGATTGACATACTATTATTTCTTGTTGTTTGGGGAGAAATCTATTGATTGAATTAGTAAAGTCGAAACCACACACTACACCTCGGGGAAATTCTATGGCTTGACATGTGTTGAATTAATATAAGTTTCAAGTTATTTCTATTTGATTTCTGCAAAGAATAGTTTATGAGGCAAGCAAGAGTATTATATTCTTTTTGCATAATTGAAAAATCTTGATAGAATTGATTTATTGAGTAAATTTTTGGAAAATTTTACTTTTTGATTTCATGGTATTTATGTTTAAAATATTATTCTGTATTTAAGTAGTTTGCTTGCGGACAAGCAAAAGGTTAATCTGATATGTTGAATTTATATCGTGTTTTTAAAGAGTAATTATGTTTAATTTAGAGTTTAATTGGGTGATGTGTTATTTGAGTTATAAAATATTAATATAAATAATATAAATAATCGAATAAATAATACTAAAAATAATAAGAATCTTAAGATTAAAATAAGTTTGTCACTAATAAAATAACTCAATTAGGCGAGCACCTATCGAAATAGTTTAGTAAAATAAGA
>JAHSUH010004499.1:0-13091 GCA_025388415.1 Cynanchum wilfordii | reverse complement strand
AACCTATTTTTAATTCCAGAAGATTCTTATTATTTTTAGTTTTATTTATTCGATTATTTTATATTATTTTATTATTTATATAACTCAAAATACACTAAGATTTTTGGCGCTTGCCGGGGAAGCCTATTAATTTTCGTGATGTTTTTCCTCCAGTTCGATGTAATTTTTGGGAAAAATTTTCATCAACGGGGAAATTTATAACGAATTAATTTTGAGTGATTTGTTTTATGATATCATTTTCAAGTAACTTTTACTTTTCATGTCTAATTCTGAGAATATCTTTTATCTCTTTGATAGATCTTGGATATTTTATTGATCGATTTTAATTCATTTAGTTTAGATGTTTCAATTTCATTTGTTTCTTATTTTAGTTGAGAAGCTTAATTTTGATTCTTTGATTTTCTTCATTTCTTACTTTAGTAGTTTTCTTGTAACATGTGTATTTTGCTCTCTTGCTTTCTTATTGATTGGTTTTCTTTGAATTTTTTTTTGCTTAGATTATAGATTTTTGGATTTAGATCTTAGGTTAGATGATTTAGTATCATGATTTTTAGGTTTAGTTAGTGTTTTGGGTTAGTTTAGATCCCTTAGGTAAACTTTTACTTAGAGATTTTGGTTAGATATAGTTTAGATATATTTTAGATATTTTGGATTTAGGTTAACTTTAGTTGATTTAGAATAGATAGCCTAGTTAGTTCAGTGTTTTAGATTAGGTTAGCTTTTGATTCTTTAGATCCTTACCTTTAGAATAACTTAGATCTTTAGGTTTAACATCTTAGTTTGATCTTTAGTTTAGAATTTTAGATCTAATTGTTTTTCCTATTTTCTAACTTGACATAGTTTGTTCTAATCCTTCTAACTTTTCTATTGTTTCTTAGGTACGGTTAGTATAAGATCTAACTAGTCTTCTAACTTGATTCTCTCTTTGATTGATTTCCATATTTCATGTTCTTAGATGTATTTCCATGCTTTCTGTTTTATGATCTTTGATAGTTTGCTATAGAATTTTTTTCTTTGATTTTAGGTATTATGTGAGGGTAGTTTAGTTTATTTCTCTTCTTCTTAATCTTATTCTCATTACTTGTCATTTACTTGTTTTGCATTTTCATTACTTGTCTTACATTTCTTAGTTAGCTTTTCATTTTCATATCATTTTATCTTGATTCATTCATCTTCTTTAAGTACTTTCTAGTTTAGTTAGTATTCTAATAATATCTTCAATTCATGAAGACTATTATCTAGATACTTACTTTGCTAGGCATTAATGTTAGATGTTTTCATATTTTCTATCTTTTATTTGTTAGGCATGGCTTTGCATTTAGATTTCTTCTTCAATTTCAGTTATTTGCATGTAGTAGGTTTTTCAATAAATGGTCACCATTATTACTATTAGATTTGCATCTTTAGGATTTTATTTAGTATTCTTGAGTTCTTTAGATAATAGTATAGTATAGTTCCTTCATTGAATAGGTAACATTCTTAGAAATCATTCATGAAATGATGATTTAGTGACCAACATTTCATTCCCCTAATCTTCATTCCATTTCAATTCTCAATTTTAGATTATTATTCCAGTAGCTTTGGTTGGTTTGTGATGTGCTTTTATTTGCATGTTATTTAGTAGGACTTTGCATGGATTTGCAAACTTTGCCTTTACCTCACATGAGGAATACATGAGATAACGTGTATTATTTTTCTTTTCAATACCATGGTTGCATGTTTTTGCATGGCTTATATATATGTATGTATTTTAATTGCACCTTGAGTTTCCAGTAGTTCTTTTTGCATGCACCTTACTATATGAATTGATATATATAATGTAATCTAATTTCCAGTAGGTAGAATGTTGTTCTTTGTTTTCTTTGTTTTTGCATGGTCTCTTTATAGTTTCATTCTACATGGCATTGTAATTAATGGTATATAGATTTGTTAGTTGTTGTAATTGCATTTCTTTTTGTTCTTCATGAATGGCATATAGTTTGTATGAATATATTCACTTTTATCATATAGACATTTTGCATGGTCAAATTAGAAATTCAAATGCATGAACATTTTTGTTCTATTTTCCAGTAGCTAGATGATTTTGTATGTTTTTGTACACTGCATTTTCAGTAAAATTAATTGTGGGCAATCCAGTAACATGTGGTTTGCACTGCTGCTGAAATGTTTAATTCTGAAATTTATGGTATGCTTGATTTTGTTCAGTTTTTGCTGAAATTTTGGGCAGTACAGTGGCAGAATTTTTACACCACATTTAATCCAGTAGTTGTTACATGTTTTGTTCTGTTTTTGTCAAATTTCAGTGAGTCCTCTTCACTGTTTTTGTTGTAATGTGTCCAGAAATTTGCAATTGGCAGTCTGTTTTGGTCATTCTAAAAATTCCAGCATGCATTTTCCTCTGTTTTGCAGAGAAATCCAGTAGCTATAAAGGTTAATTCCTCTGTTTTATTCAAAATTCCAGTAGCTAATTTATGTACAACTCTGTATTTTCTCTGTTTTGTAAAAAATTTCAGAACTGGAATTTCACTTTCCCCTGCTTTTTCCTCCGTTTTTGGCAGTACCTGAGAGCATACATTATTTTCTTTTCATTTGATTTCCAGATTCCATTTGAAGGGAATTGGAAAGAAAATTTGAGTAAGTTGTTCTTGCAGCTTGGAAGAAAAAGAATGGAGTTAATGGCACAAAATATCATGCCCCGTACAGTTAGTTCTAAGCAAGGAAAAGAAAGGAGATCTTCAATCATTTCTTTAACTCTCTTAAAAGCATCTCCTTGAATTTGCCATTACTTGAGTTGATCAATAGTATGCCAAAGTATGCTAAATTTCTCAAGGATATTTGTACTAAGAAATATTCTTTGGAGCTTGATGGAGTAACTTTGAATAAAGTATGTTCTATAGCGCTTTTGGAAGGATGTTCTTCGATTCAAAATTTTCCTAATCACTTTTCTCTATCTTGTACTATAGGAAATATGCATGATTTGCATGCTTTAGTGGATGTTAGTACAAGTGTAAATTTCATGCCTCTCATTTTGTTCAAACAGCTAGGATTGGATGATTTACAATCTACCAATATGAGAGTACAAATAGAACAATTCATTTTGCAATTTGTCCTATAGATTTTATTGTTTTAGACATGCATGATGATGCTCCTCTCATTTTTGGAAGTTCCTTTCTTACTATCAAGGCATTGAATGAAATTATCAATGACCATATCAAAATGAGAATAGATGATGAAAGCATGTCTTACAACTTGAATTCTATTCTTATGCAACCTATGGAATTAGATGATGAGTTGTTTTCATTGGATTTTATCGATCAACTTGTGAAAAAAAGCATGAATAAAATTTTGTTAGAAGATTCTAATCATGTTACTATTTGTGAAGATGATGATTCTTTGGACTCTTATGCAAATTGCAAGGAACTTCAAACAAAGCAAACTTCCTTTGTAAATCCTCCGGATCTTGAATTAAAGGAATTACCAAGTCATCTATGCTATGGCTACCTTGATGAAGACAAAAAGCTTCCGTAATATATACTCAAAAGGTATAAGCAAGCTTTTGCATTTAAGATTGTGGATATTCCAGGTATAAGTCCAAGTTTTTGTTCTCACAAGATTTTACTTGAAAATAATTACAAACCTTGTGTACAACCTCAAAGAAGATTGAATCCTAACATGTGTGAAGTAGTAAAGAAAGAAGTTGTTAAATTGTTGGATGCAGGTTTGATCTATCCTATCTCGGATAGTGAGTGGGTAAGTCCCGTGCAAGTTGTGCCTAAAAGGGAGGTATTACGGTTGTCAAGAATGACAACAATGAGCTTATTCCTACTAGAACCGTGATGGACATCGTGTTTGTATTGATTACCGTAAATTGAATAGCGCTACTAGGAAAGATCATTTCCCGCTCCCTTTCATTGATCAAATACTTGAAAGACTTGCCGGACATTCTTATTATTGCTTTTTAGATGGATTTTCTGGTTATTTTCAAATTCCTATTTCTCCCGAAGATCAACATAAAACTACTTTTACTTGCCCACATGGTACTTTTGCATATAGACGGATGCCCTTTGGTTTATGTAATGCTCCAACTACTTTTCAACGTTGCATGACTTCTATATTTGATGACATGTTAGGAGATACTATGGAAGTTTTCATGGATGATTATTCATTTGAATCATGTTTGCAAAATTTAGAAAGTATGCTTAAGAGATGTTTGAAAGCTAATCTTGTTTTAAATTGGGAAAAATGTCATTTTATGGTACAAGAGGGAAGTCCTTGGACACAAGATCTCACATCTTGGTTTGGAGGTTGATAAAGCTAAAATAGAAGTTATTTCAAAACTTCCTCCTCCTATGAATGTTAAAGGTGTTCGAAGTTTTCTAGGACATGCTGCATTTTATCGATCGATTTATTAAAGAATTCTCTCTAATTGCTAGACCTTTGAATAACTTGCTTGGAAAAGATGTTCCTTTCTTATTTGATAAAAATTGTCTTCATGCCTTTAATATTTTGAAGAGATTATTAACCACGACACTTATCATGATATCACCTGATTGGAATTTTCCTTTTAAATTGATGTGCGATGCTAGTGATTATGTTGTAGGGGTTGTCTTAGGACAACGACATGATAAGAAATTCCATGTTATATCTTATGCTAGTAAAACTCTCACGGATGCCCAGATACACTACACTACTACTGAGAAAGAACTACTAGTTGTTGTATTTGCTTTTGACAAATTCCGTTCCTACTTGATCATGTCAAAAACTATAGTTTACACGGATCATTCTGCTTTGAAATATCTCTTTAATAAAACGATGCAAAACCAAGATTAATAAGATGGGTGTTATTATTGCGGGAATTTGATATTGAAATCCGTGATAAGAAAGGATGCGAACATGTAGGCTGCGATCACTTGTCTCTATTAGAAAATCCCCGAGCTCGAGGTCCTAGAAGAAACCGTGATAGCCGATACCTTTCCCGATGAGAGTTTATTTTTAATTGAAGTTTTAAATTTTATTGATAAATCTCTTCCTTGGTTTGCCGATATTACTAATTATCTTGTTGCTAAAGTACTCCTAGTGATTTTTCCTCCGAACAAAAAGCGTAAACTCTTTTCTGACTTGAAATACTATATTTGGGAAGAACCATATTTGTTCCGAATTTGTGCTGATCACATTATCGAAGATGTGTTTCAGAGGACTGAAGGACTCAAGATTCTAGAACATTGCCACACGGGACCAATTGAGACACTCGGTGGCTAACAACACCGTAAGAAAAATATTAGAGGCCGGTTTTTATTGGCCTACAATGTTTAAAGACGCACACTCCTTCGTCAAAGCTTGCGACGCTTGCCAACGAATGAGAAGTATCTCCGCACGAGACCGGAGAGCCACAACGAATTATTCAAAGTATCGATATTTTCGATATTTGGGGTATTGACTTTATGGGTCCTTTTCCTTCTTCTTATGGAAATAAATATATTTTAGTAGCTGTTGAGTATTTTTCTAAGTGGCCGGAGGCCCAAGCTTGTGCTACTAACGATGCTAAAATTGTGTGTAAGTTTCTTCAACGGTTGTTTGTAAGGTTCGGTTGCCCAAAGCTCTAATTAGCGCTAGAGGAACTCACTTCGCAACGTCCAACTTGAGAAAATTCTCAAAAGATACGGAGTTCAACATCGGCTATCGACATCGTATCATCTTCAAACGAGTGGACAAGTAGAAGTGACAAATCGAGAAATTAAAAAGAATCCTAGAGAGAACCGTGGAAGTAAACCCCAAAAAGATTGGTCTTTTAAGCTAGACGATGCTCTATGGGCTTTCCGGACTGGTTTTCGGACTTCAACGGGCTTCTCTCCATATCGACTCCTTTATGGGACTCGTTGCTCACTTGCCCCTTGAGATAGAGAATAAAGCTTTCCGGGCCTTTCAAAAGTGCAATTTAGAGGACAAACTTACCACGGAAGAAAGAATGTTGCAACTTCACGAACTCGACGGGGGGGGGATGATGAATGTTTTAGAGGTCCAAAAGAATTTTCTACTGGAGATAAAGTTTTAATTTTTAACTCTCGTTTGAAAATGTCTCCAAGAAAATTAAAAAGCTATTGGACCGGACCATTCGTGATTTCCCGAGTTCTTCCGTTTGAGGTTGCGGAGTGATAGAGAGACGACGGTTCAACATTTAAAATCAACAATCAAAGGTTGAAGATTTACACGAGCAATTTCGACAAAAACGAGCAGGAGATATATCTTGATTAACGATCGCTATTGGGGAGTTTTTTCTTTCTTTTCTTTTTCGTACTAATATTTCTTTTATATTTCCTTTCCGCACCTTGACTTTTTTTTTTTTTCCATTGTTTTTTCTCGCTCTTTAATTTTTATAAAATAAGTTGTGGGGTATTAGCTTTTACAACGAGGACAATGCAATTTTCAAGTTGTGGGGTAGGTGTGTGTGTTCGTTTATCTCAATTTGCAAATATTTTCAAAAAAAAAAAAATTGCTTAATTTTCAAATTTTTCAAAATAATTAGTTTACTTGAAAAGATTGTTTTGTGAACTTTTTGTGGGAATTTGATTTGCTTAGCCGATGATATAAACTATGTGTTGATTGTTAAAAGTCTCGAGATTTGATTTGTTTCATCTCGTTGATACTTGGTACGAGCATGATTATAGGAAAATCCTGAAAAAAACATTGCTTTTGACATAGCTATTTTTGGTTGTTTGTTCCGATTAGTGGACGACTTTTGGACAACTTATTTGAATAGTATTAAGTCTTTTGGGAATGGAAATGACTTGAATTTTCACTTGAAAAATTCTTTGAGAGACTTGCCACACTTTTAATTTCCGTTATTGTTGAATAAAAGGTTATTTGCATGTATCCTTTGCTACTTGAGCACCACTTCTTATGGGAATTGAATGCCTAGTGCCCTAAGGTCCTCGGGATCCGGGAGTCATCGGAGTGGAACTCGTTACAAGGGTAGTTAAAGTTGATATTGTTAAGCAAACAATAAAAACCTTGAATAAAAGAGAATAAATTGAATAAAATTCTACTTTTGAATAAGTGGCTTGTTTCTTGAGATTTGATTGTGATTATCTCTCGTTGTTGAAGTTTTTGATCGACCAAACCACTATTTGGATAGTTGCTTTGAAAGAAAGTTTGCCATTTGGATCATCAATTGAGATAGAGCACACACTTCACTCGGGATGATTTTATGATCGTTTTTCGTATTTAAGTTGAAAATGTTTTGTTCAAATTGAGTTTTCTTGACTTAGACATAAGACATTTGATGAGGCATAAAAGTGAATCTTCCTTTAGCATTTTGTTGATGAGATCTTTGAAGAGTAACTAGTCTATGTTGAAATTTTTGAGAAAATTCTTGCACATCTTAAATAAATTGAATTTGCTTTTTGAGCTATTTGATGTTAGTTTGTTTCTTCTTAAACTTCTTCTATTTTGATTTGCTTGAGGACAAGCAAAGTTTAAGTTGTGGGGTATTTGATAACATCAAATATGATTATGATTTGATATATAAATTGTGCATGATTTGTGATGATAATTGTATTAAATTGAGATAAATTGATTGATTTTGGGTTTAATTGCAAATATTCCGTTTCGGTAACTTAGGGGCGAATTGGTGAAAAAAGATAAATTCAGAGGCAAAAGTGCAACATTCTGGAAATTGGTTACGCCCGGTGGACAATTTCTTACGCCCGTAGCATAGTAAACGCCGTTGTGCCCCGTGTGCATTACGCCCGTATGAATTAACCGTCTTCATTACGCCCTGTGGCACTCTATATCAAATGTCGTAAGCGCGATCGCTTCTAAACGCCCGTTTAGAATAGAGGGCTACGCCCGTAAGGGTGCTCTGTCCAGAATATTTTTTATGCAAAATGACGATTTTACCCCTGGTTTAATAGATCTATAAATACTAGAAGTTTTAGCATTATTTAGATTGGTTGGTATTAAGATTGGATTATGCTGAATTGTTAAGTCATTGTAAGGTTTGGTAGAACTTAGAGAGAGATCTATACTTTAATTTTCCAATTTTCTTAGAGATCACTCTCTACTTGTTGTAGTATTGAGTATCTTGGGGTTAATTTGGTGAGTTTGCCTCGATCCGTAAGGAAATTTACTGAATATATTCTAGGGTATTTGGGCTACACAAATTGAAGATCCAAGTTGAAGAAGCAAAGAAGAATCAAGAGAAGGAGTTGAAGAGGAAGAAGGTTTAATGTCTATGTTTCACTTTCCCCTTTTCTTCTATTATTCCTTGTTATTCTTTGTAATTAGTTAACCAACCTTAGGAATTCTCATTTCTACATTTCTTATAGGTAGATTTGGTTGGTTTTATTTTACAAATTACTTGAGATATTGTGATGTTCTTGGATGGAATGATTGTGGTTTTATTAATTCGAATTGCAATTTCATTGATGACTTTAGATCTGAATTTTATCTTTAGTACAAGCTTTGATTTGAGATTGTGGTTTCGGATTAACACTAATTGTTATGCCGGACCGGGATATACGATTGCCAAGTTGATGTGATTAGTTTCCTATTGATGGACCGGACCAGGATGATTGATGGGAGATTTGATCTTGTCAACATTCAAGTGTTCTTAATCTAGGAATTTCTTGCCACGATCCGTATGGAAGAGATTCTACTTTAGACTTGAATTTGGTGGAGCTATGATACTAGATCCAAGATTATCCTATACTTGGTATTTTGTATCCTCTTATCTCACCTATATTTTACAAAGAATTCCTCCCAACCTTTTTACTTGCTTTATTCCTTACATTGTTCTTTACTTTGCTTTCTAGGATTTAGAATTCAATCTTATCATTCTTGATATTGGTTGATTTACTTGTTGAATGATCCTTATTCACAAATCATATTCATAATTAGTTTGATTATATTTTCCACACTAGAATTTAATAGAAGTCTTAGGGAAAAACGATTTTTATAAATTTAAAATCTGAATACCACCTTATTTACTAAACTATTTCGATAGGTGCTCTGCCTATTTGAGGTTATTTTATTAGTGACAAACCAATTTTATTCTAGAAGATTCCTATTACTTTTAGTATTATTTATTCGATTATTTATATTATTTTTATTATTTATATATAACTCAAAATTACACATCGGATATCCGATAAACTTTTGAAGTATGATTTACTCCGCCTATGATAAAAACTATTTGTTTGATTGTAATAATCTTGAGGATTGAGTTTGATTTATTCATAAAAACTTGATGCTAGTCTAGTTGTAGGAAATCCTCGTTATCTTGAGCACATCTATTTTGGCAAAATTGTTTGACTGATGGATCACTTTTGGACTTTTAGTTAAATAGTGTTAGACCATCTGGATGTTGTGATAGCTGTTATGGTGACTTGATAGGGGTTTGAGAAGCATGCCACTATTTATTTTTCTATTATTTATTTTAATAAGGGTAGTTTGCAAGTGTTCTTTGCTACTTAGGAATCACTCCTGAAGGGAATTGAATGCCTAGTGCCCTAAGGTCTTTGAGGTCTGGGAGCCACCGGAGTGAGACCTGCTACAAGGGTAGTTAAAGTTAACATGGTTAAGTAAACGCTTATACCCACTGCATTGAAAAAAAATATGTATATGTTTGAAAAAAAAAGAGTATATTAAAAAGAAAAAGAGAGTAATAAGTGTGGCATTGTGACTTGATCCCTAGATGGTTAATTGTAATTAGTGAGCAGACGTCTAAGTGATCAACATACTATCTTTCTACTAGTTTGAAGGGAAGTCTGTTGTTTAGATGATGAGCCAGATTAGAACACACACTACACCTAGGGAGATTCTATGATTAGATGTGTGTTGATTTAATATGGATATTTTGAATTATTTCTTCTTGATTTACACATGATATATTTGATGAGGCATTAGGAGTAATTCACTCTTTGATAGTCCATTCCGATTTTCTGAACAAGTTTGAATTGTTGAACACCTCTTGTGCTTAATTGATGAACATGGTTAGTTGAGTTATATGTGTTTTCTTGGACTATATTTAGTAGTTTGCTTGAGGACAAGCAAAAGACTAAGTGTGGGGTATTTGATAACTCGATTTTATATCATATTTTTATACATTAATTGTGTTCAATTCGAGTTAATTATGGAGTTAATTGGAATTAATTAAATGGAAATTACGCAAATTTGCTCTGTTTTCGATTTCAGAAGTTTCAGGGACCAAAATTGAAGAAATGAAGAAATCGGGGACTAAATTGCAATTTTTTTCTCAATATGGGCGTTTTGAAGAAGCTCAACACGGCTTTGGGGCGTGTTGAAGGCACTCGAAACGGGCGTGTTGAAGGCAGAATGACGTTTTTCAATGTCCCACATGGAAATTTTACTCTTTTCACCTCTATTTCACTCCTATATATAGATGCACTCCCTCGGTTGTTGAAGCACACCAGAATCACTCGGAACAGGAGCATTTCCGAGTTTCTAGCCAATAGGAATTTCGTGATAAGCTCCAGTCAAGTTTTCAGTTTTCATTATTTTTCTTTCTTCTCGAGTGTAGGGGTTGAACCTCGACCGTAAGGAATATCCCTATAGTTTAGTTGAGAGGAAGTGATCTCTGAAGATCTTTAGAGCGAGATAAGGATCCGGAGTACGAGTCTCGGCGAGGTCTGGAGGATTAAGCCAGTCCGTGGAAGCAGTGAGAGCAACACGACAACTTTCTCTTTCCTTTTCTTTTCGTTCTTGTATTTATTTTCCTTTATATGTTATGATTCTGTGTCCTAAGATACTCTTTATTTAGATTGATTGATTAATGATTTATATATTTCAGGAAAGGATACGTTTTAATATACATTATGAATTGCTTATTGTTTTACGCTTTCGATTTGATTCTCGTATTGAGTTTATGCCATGAAACTTAGGTTGATGCATGATACTACAATAGTTAATTAAATTGACGATTTGTTAATGAATCCCGACCATAGGAGATTTAATGAGTTGCCAGATTAAGACTAATAACTTATAGCGACCGTACTGAGGTTAGGCATCCTAATAATATTGGGTTTGGAATTAATGCAAATCTTAAGGTTATGTTATTAAATTGACGCCTTAATAACTAATCTAAAAAGGTTTATGATTATTTACAACGACCAGTATTGAGGTAATCATTCTAGACAACTCAGGTATGGTAGTCGGATAATTCGAATTCATAATTGCCTTAGATCTGCTTGCAAGCTACACATTCAAACACTGTTCAACTTAATTAATCATACGTACTTCATTAGAGATCTTAGCTAATTATCTTTCCATTCTTATTTTAAATATTCTTTTACTCAAACATATCTGAATTGAATGGACACATAGGACTAATTCCCTGAACCTTAAAGTTTGTCATAATTGGTAGAAACTAACCAGCCGTTACCAACGTTCCTATGGATATGATATTTATAAATTTAAAATCGTGGTACTCCCTTGTTACTATCTGTATGCAATAAATACTCTGCCTTAGTTGTGTTTGATTATGTGACACTGTTTTGTGAGATTATTTTCTTTATATGATACTATATTTTTACTCACTCAAAACACACACGCCAGCTGTGCATGTGTACGATGTTTGCATATGACGCTGAAAGTGCGATTTGCCCCGAAAATTTGTTCCTTTTTCTTGAATTTTAATCCCTGAACTACATGAAATCAAAACAAAGCAGATGCAATTTCCGATCAATTAATATCAATTATACTCGGAAATTAGGCAAAACACGACGTAAAACATGATATAATTTCGATATATCAAGATTATAAGTGCACAAAAACAATGGACAAGAAAAAAATTCTCATGTACAATTGTTTTCCTCTCTATGTCAATATAAATAAATGGTAGATGATGACATCAAGTATGATCCATGTTTTGGAATATTAATTGTGCATAATTGTTGTGTTTTATGTACTAAATTGAGATAAATTGATTGATTTTAGGTTTTAATTGCAATATTCTGTTTCAGGTGACTTTCCATGGGCTAAATGGTTGAAAAGATAAATTAAGGGTTGAAAATGCAATTTTTACGGACATTGGCTTCGCCCTTAAGAAGGTTCACTCGGTTGGAATAAGCGTTACTACACCTCTGCACCCGTAGTGATGATGTCACTACGCCCGTAGAAATTAACTTTGCCTTCTATGCACGCCCGTAGTGAGGCCAGAACACTGTTTTCCGAGTGTGAAATAATAAATTTACCCCTATTTTGATTTATTTATAAATAGTAGATTTTTAATTTGTTTGATGGCTGTAGGCCCAGTAGTAGATTGGATGAGTTAATTGTATACACTTAGAATATCATTTTGAATTGTTGGTTTAGACTTAGAGAATTTTCTATACCTTTTGTAATTCCAATTTTTCATAGATCATTCCGAGATTATTGTGGTTATAAGTGTCTCTAGTTGGTGGCATGAGTTTACCTCGACACATAAGGAGATTTGCTTGCTATTCAAAGAGAACTTACCTACATCAACCTTGAAGCTTGAAGAAGAACAAGAAGAAGATCAAAGAGGGAGTTGAAGAAGAGGGAGTTATTCCCCAGTCAACACCACCAATCACTGATAACTATATCTTCTTCTCCTTACTTCTCATTACTTTTGTATTTTTCCTTCTTGTATCTAGTTTACCAACCTATAGGAACTTTTTTTTCTCCATTTCTCTGGGGTAGGAAATGGTCAGTTTTATATTACTTGTTACTGGGCATATTATGCTCTTCATGGATCTATTGTTGAGGGTTTCTTTATTAACTTGAATTGCAATTTTAATTATGGCTTTGGATCTGAATTTTATTCTTAGTTTAAGCTTTGATTTGGAATTGTGGTTTCTAGTTATCCAATTGTTAGGCAGAACTAGATATACGACAAGGCCAAATTAATATGATTGAATTTCTTATTAATTCTTAGACTGCAACTTAGATGATTGATAGGAGATTTGATTTTGTTAATATTCAAGTGTTCTTCATCACATGAATTTCTTGCAACTAAACGTATTGAGAAGTTCATCTAGACTTGAATTTGGTGAAATTATGACGGTTAGTTCATGATTATTTTCGCTTCTTTAGTAATTTGTATCCTCCATTTT
>JAHSUH010004495.1:0-11747 GCA_025388415.1 Cynanchum wilfordii | reverse complement strand
TTTTGGATATTTGATTTGATTTGTCATAGTCGGAATAGTAATGTTTGTAAGATATTATTTTTGGGATTATGTATATTTCAAAATATTTGAGTTAAGTATTTTTATTGAGGAATTATCGATGTATTTTATTGATATTGTTTTGAGGCTTTGCATTCTTTGGGTAATAACTTAGAGGATGTAGCCGTGTTACGTCATCGGATTTGGGATTTTCTAATTTTTAAATTAGGCCCGGATTTGGGGCGTGACAGAAGTGGTATCAAAGCATGGTTCATGATCCTTGGTGATTATTGGAATACCTTCATGCCTTCTATGTTGAAGATAGTTATTACAAATGGTAAAATATTTAGATATTTTGAATAGGATTGGAATTCTTGATGAAAGATTTAAGAATTAAATTATTGAAGTTATCATGGGAAGTTGGTTGCGTTATAATTATGCTTATGATTAATTTTAGAAGTAAGATGTTATAATAAATAGAGTGCGCAGCGGAAGCGTGAGCGATTTATGTTTGAATATGGTCTAAGTATGATTTGATAAATTTAAGAAATGTCAAGAATCTTAAGTTTCGAGGACGAAACTTTTTCTAAGGAGGGTAGTATGTGATACCCGTGACCAAATTGACAAGGGTGATTTTGTAATTTGGTAAAGTTTAGGGATCTTATTTAGATGCTTAAATATTTGAGGGATTTATTGTGCAATTTATTAAGTTATGTATTCTTTATATACCTTGAAACCCTAAGAGATGTAATTTAAGAGAGAGTTTAACACCTCTCTGGTATTCCGAGAAACGGGTAATAAGAAGATCCAACGTGGAGATTTTGAGATTGGAGAAATTGTGTTGTCAATTACGATTAAGGTATAGAATCGTTTCGCGATTTGGATTATCGAAGGTTGTGGATTTCGATGACAGAGGTAAGTGGTTTGATCTTTTTCAGCTGTTTTAAACCCTTTCGTTTTCATCTGTTTTGAAAAGATTATGTTTTTCGGGCATGTTAATTTACGAAAATTGATTTTATTGAATTGTATTTTACGAAAGATTATTATTTTTAGAATATTATATTATTTCGACTTTCCTTCTTGAAATCAAATTACAGTACATAATTATTTATTTGATAAATTTATATTTTTTTTCAAAAGGTTGTTCTTTTCTGTTTTAACTTTCTGATTTTATGATTTATTAAAAGATTTGGTTTTCTGATTTTAAAAAGATTTAGTATTCCGATTTTAAGTTTTGATTAAAAAAATTGTTTTCCGATTCTCTAGTTTTTATAAAAGATATAGTTTTCCGATTTTATAAAAGATAAAGTTTTCTATTTTCGATTTTGATAAAAAGGTAAACTTTTATGATTTTCGATTTTGATAAAAAGATATAGTTTTATGATTTTCGATTTTGGTAAAAAGATATTAGTTTTCCGACTTTAATGTTTGATAAAAGATGCTATTTTTTTATTTTATGTAAAGATATTAGTTTTGATATCAAGTTTATCTTTTCAAAAATATTTTTGATTGATTATAGTTTCGAAAAGTCTTCCCGAAAAAGTAAACTAAAGAAAAGAAAAGTTTTGGCTCAAGTTAGTTAGAAATGAGTTGGGGGAACATGTTCCAAATTTATAAGTTCCGAACCCATTGAGCATGGTGAAAAAGCTCCACTGCGGTACTAAGTTCGCTCGCGGGATAAACGACTAGGATCGATTTCGATTAAACCAACGAACGACTATGCTTCGTGAGTCCATTGAAAAGAATAAGTAATATGATTTGGGATTTTTATCCTTTCTGCTTTTTGAAATTAATGTGGGAAGTTTGATTTTTTCGTTCATATTGAAAAGTATTTGTTAAAATGATTTTGTTCGTTATGTTTTGAAAATTTTCTCGATATCGTTAAATCTTTAGAATATGATCTTAAATGCCCAAAATGTTTTTCTGAAGAGGGTCGAACTGCTTACTGGGCTTTATAAGCTCATACCACCTACGTTTAATTACTTTTGCAGGTTTTGATAGACCTATGAGATCATCTTGTGCATTTGGATTTTTCTATCCGGTGGGTTGGAGTTATAAGTTTTGGATATTTGATTTGATTTGTCATAGTCGGAATAGTAATGTTTGTAAGATATTATTTTTGGGATTATGTATATTTCTGAAATATTTGAGTTAAGTATTTTTATTGAGGAATTATCGATGTATTTTATTGATATTGTTTTGAGGCTTTGCATTCTTTGGGTAATAACTTAGAGGATGTAGCCGTGTTACGTCATCAGATTTGGGATTTTTTAATTTTTAAATTAGGCCCGGATTTGGGGCCCGACACTTCTTCCTTCTTTAATGACTTTTATAAGGCTCAATTTGTCCTCCCTAACAACCTCATCTTTCGATGCATTCGATGGAATTTTGTTTGGTAATGAATAGTAATCATTTTCTTTTTGACAAATTGCCCGGACAAATGTCCCACTTCCATTTCCAAGTTTTGTAGCGAAGCCTATTGATTCCTGTATTACCTTCAACAAACCATCAAGAAGGATAGAATACAACAAAACAAAGAATGAAAGAAATTACAAGAGGTATAAAAATTTCCTACTACAAACGATCTAGTAAAGAAATTTAAAGATCAAGAAAAACAAGGTAAATAAATCACATTACCTATAAAACAAGAAAAGAGAGATTAGTAAGGATAAAAGGATATAAAATATAAGATTATTAAATAATGCTAATCTAATCAAAAATAAGGAAAAGAAAATTAATTAAATTAATTGAATGAAAGAAAGAAGAAAAAGAATGAAAGAATGATAAAGAAGAATGGAATGAAATGTATAAAATAGAAAGAAGTTTTGAAAGAATGAAAATGGAGAGAGAAATAAAAGGATTTAATGAGCATGCAAGATTAAATAGAAAAGGAAAAGAAATGGATAAGAAATGAATTGTAGAGCAGACTGGACGAAAATTTTAAAGAAAAGAAATTGAAACAAAAAATAAAGCATGTTGTCGGGTAGAATAAAAAAAACAGAGGAGATTGCATTAGACAGTATGCATGCAGTCGGCTACTGCCGAGAACAGAGGAAAGAGCAGGGGAATTGAAATTTCCAGTTCTGGAATTTTTCAGAACAGAGCAAATACAGAGTTGTACATAGTAAGGCTACTGGAATTTTGTATAAAACAGAGGAATTAGCCATATAGCTACTGGAATTTTCTGCAAAACAGAGGAAATAGCAGCCCACTAGAATTTATACACAAAAAATAGAACACATGTACACTAGAATTAAAATGCACAAAGGAAAATGGCATGCAAAAAGCTATGTACTACACGAAATTGAAATTAAAATGCAATCTAAACACTAAAGCTACTGCCATGGAACTATTAGAAAACTTAATGCAAACTAAACTACCAAAGAAGACAAACTAGTGCATCTACAAACAATTCATGCAAAACCATGCAAAAAGAAATTACAATACAGCCAAGCACTAACCTACTGGAAAATAATAACCTAAATGCCATGCAAATCATGCAAAGTGCTATATAATAAAATCATTCCAGCTACTACCAAACAATCTACTTACTGAACTAAAACAGTATGGAATGAAATGAATACAAATACATACTTCTACTACCAGAGCCGTGTAGAGGGTCTCGGGGGCCTAAATCGAAATTTTTTTTGGGTCTTTTTAATTATTTATTTTTCTAGCCTTTTGATATGTAAAATCATTTATTATATTTTTACAATCAATATATTCCAACTTTTTATTTTCAATAGATAAAATAGCTAATTCATTTAATTTATTTTGTGTCATGGTCGATGTTAAATAAGATTTGATTAATTTTAATTTAGAAAAACTTCTTTTAGCGCTAATTACAACATCTTTTTTATTGCCAACAACAAATTTATCAAGTGATTCTATGAGTTTCTCAATTTTTCTTTTCTTTTTAAATTTTTCATAACCAAAATCGTATTTTCTATTTGACATTATAGATAAAAACTAAACAATAAAAAATTTTAACATACTTAAAAAAAAAAATATATAAAACTTAGAAAATACAAAAAAAAAGATAAAACCTGTTTAAACTTGAAGGTAAGACTTCTTTTCCGCAGATAATGTCTTTCCGCTTTTAGCTTTGAAATTCAAAATTGAATAACCGATCTACTAAATATTTGGAACACTCGTTTTTAGTGGATTAGATAATATATATTTTTGTTCGATTTTGGAAAATCTCGATAGTATATTTTTGGAAGATATATTCAATATTTGGAAGATTTAAAAGTACTCAAGAGTGTGTTTGTTCTTCGAAAGTAATTAAAATGTTAGAATATTTCTTATTCAAAATAAAGACTCTCTAAATATAATAATTTTTTTTATTTTTTGAAAAAAGTACTAATGGTTTAGAATGTAACTTATAAGATGGGAAATGGCAAATAATATTAATAATGAGAGAATTTTTTTTATATTTTTATGATCCTTGGAAATATAATAAGATGAGAAATGTAAAATAATATTAATAATGAGAGAAATTTTTTTATGTTTTTATCTTTCTTGAAAATATAATATTATTTAAATAAGCTTATTTTTTTAATAAATAATATTGATAACCTTAAATAATAATTATTATTTTTTTATAAAAAAACTAATTAATAAAAATGATAAATAAATTTTTTTTATTAAAAATAAGTATTTTTAAAAAATTTGGGGTCTCCTATCGATGCGGGGCCTAAGGCGACCGCCTAAGTCGCCTTAGGCTCTACACGGCTCTGTCTACTACTAACGTGAAAAGCAAAGTAAAATTCAATTCAAAAATTCTACTGTACGCATGGATCTACAAGCTACTACCATGAAAATTTTAGCAAGCTACCTACAGCTCATGTAAAAACAAAACAAAGAATGCAAACTCATGCAAATCTACTAAATAATCATGCAAATAAAAGCAAAACATGCAAATCAACCATATTCAAAACAGCTACTGGGAAAAAATAATTAAAATTTGAAGAATGAAAAGGAATAAAGCTACTGGAAATTGATAATAGAACAAAATGACACATGCAATTGAACTTCTAATTTGACCATGCAAAATGAATTTACAAAGAAACCATACACTAACTACTGGAAATTGGAATACATTATATATACATCAATTCCTATAGTAAAGTGCATGCAAAAAGAACTACTGGAAACTACAAGTTGCAATTAGAATATATACAAATATATATATAAGCCATGCAAACTATAGAAACCATGCATACTGTATATAAGACAAAATGTAAAAAGCAAATTCCACTAACAAGTAAATATGCAACTAGTATATATACATAAGCATGCACATTCGTACAAAGAAAAAGTGCAACTCTTGAGAGTACATCTACTGTTCATGCAATATACACACTATACTATACATAATAGAATCATGCAGAACTAATATATGTAATCAACAAAAAACCACGTAATGAAAAACTACCTAAACTACTATTCATATTTGAAAATTAAAACTAATCATCTTGAGATGTAGCATATAAATACCTACAAAGATGTTACTGCCAATAATGTGGAAGTCAAAGAAAATGCAATATATATATATAAAACTAATATACCTAAATCTAACTACTGGAATGCAAAAGATAGTAAAGCAAGATCCATGCAATAATATTTACCTAAATCACCATGCAAACTATACCTAAGTAAAAGCTATGCAAACTGTACTACTACAAAGTAATATGCAGTTTGGTAATACTATCAAAACAACTAATTCGTATGCTAAGTAAAAGAAAACAAAGAACAGCAAAGTCATGTAAACACAAAACAAAACATGCAAATTAAAGCAAACATGTAATATAAAGTAACTACTGGAATTCAACATAATAGACATGCTATAAACTATTTAAAAAGATCAAAAATACATATAATGCAAAATATAAGATTGTGAAGGCTAAGAGATATGAGATATAATACTAAAGTTCTTCATTCTAACCTATTTAACCAAATACAAAGAAAAAGAAATAGAAACTATAAATCTAAACAAAGGCATGCAAAGGCAGAATGTACAAATCAAAGTACTCAAACATTTTTTAACCAAAATTTAGCATACTAACTATAAAGGAAAATAGAATTAAAGTAAATGTTGGTCACTAGAATTAACATTTCTTAGAATTAATTTCTAAGAATGCTTTCTACTTAATAGAAAGAAGAATGCTATATTATTATCTAAAGAACTCAAAGAATACTAAATAAAATCCTAAAGATGCAAGTCTAATAGTAATAATGGTGACCATTCATTGAAAACCTACTCATGCAAAATCTAACAACAAAATGCAAAGGAAGAAATCTAAATGCAAAGCCATACCTAAATTCATATCAAGCACATATTAAGGCTAACAAATAAAAAATAGAAAATATGAAAACATCTAACATCAATGCCTAACAAAATTAAGTATTTAGATAATAATCTTCATGAATTGAAGACATTATTAGAATACTAACTAAACTAGAAAGCACTTAAAGAAAATAAAGGAAAGAAGATAAAATGAAATGAAAATGCAATACTAACTAAGAAATGTAAGACAAGTAATGAAAATGCAAAACAAGTAAATGACAAGTAATGAGACTAAGATTAAGAAGAGAAGTAAACTAAACTACTCTAACATAATACCTAAAAATCAAGATAATATCTATTAAAACTATCAAAAATCATAAAAAAACGAAAGCATGAAAATACATCTAAAAACATGAAATAGAAATCAATCAAAGAAAGAATCAAGTTAGAAAACTAGTTAGATCTTATACTAACCATACCTAAGAACTAGTTAGAACAAGTTAGAAAGATTAGAACAAACTAAGTCAAGTTAGAAAGTAGGAAAAACAATTAGATCTAAAAATTCTAAACTAAAGATCAAACTAAGATTTTAAACCAAAGATCTAAGATTAATTCTAAAGGATAAGGATCTAAAGAATCAAAAGCTAACCTAATCTAAAGCACTAAACTAACTAAGCTATATAATCTAAATCAACTAAAGTTAACCTAACCAAAATATCTAAGCTATATCTAACAAAATCTCTATAAAAGTTTACCTAAGGGATCTAAACTAACCAAAACACTAACTAAACCTAAAAATCATGATACTAAATCATCTAACCTAAGATCTAAATCCAAAAATCTATAATCTAAGCAAAAAGAAAATTCTAAGAAAAAATGAATCAATATGAAAGCAAGAGAAACAAAATACAAGTAACATAAGAAAACTACTTAAGATGATTATTTGAGTTATATATAAAAAATAATAAAAATAAAATAAATAAATAATACTAAAAATAATAGAATCTCTAAGATTAAAATAGGTTTGTCACTAATAAAATAACTCAATTAGGCAGAGCACCTATCGAAATAGTTTAGTAAATAAGGTAGTATTTATAGTTTTAAATTTATAAAAATCGTTTTTCCCTAGGACTTCTATTAAATTCTAGTGTGGAAAATATAATCAAAATAATTATGAATATGATTTGTGAATAAGGATCATTCAACAAGTAAACCAACCAATATCAAGAATGATAAGATTGATTCCTAAATCCTAGAAAGCAAATTAAAAGCAAGTAAAGTAAAATCATGGATGAGATAATATTGAATATGTGAAGAACTCACTAAACACATTAGAGAGAGTGGAGGATACACTTCACAACAAAATCAAGTATCATGATTCAGCTATTACAATTTCACCAAATCCGAGTCGAAGGATGAACTTCCTCAATACGTGTCTTTGAAAGAAATTCATATGTGAAGAACAACTCGAATATATTAGTAAGATCAAATCCCTACTAATCATCCAAAGTCCGGTACATCAATAGGAAGACAATCAAACTAATCTAGCACTAATCGTATATCCAAGGTCCGGCTTAACAATTAGTGTTAACCCGAACCACAAAATCGAATTAGAGCTCAACTCAAAATAGGCAATCAAATCAAAGCCATAATTGAAATTGCAATTCAAGTTAATGAAATCATAACAATCAACTCACAATAGATCAATCTCATAGTGAAAGTATAACATGAAACCAACCACTTCTACCCTAAAGAAATGTAGAAGAAGAGAGTTCCTATTGGGTTGGTAAACTAGATTACAAGAATTATCAACAAAAATACTTGAAGAAGGTAAGAAAATAATTCCAAAACCAGTTGTCAATTGAATCCGGAAAGATCTCTACACCTCAACTTTCTTCTTGAATCCTCTTCTTGCTCCTTGAAGCTTGAATGATTGAAGTAGCTCAAAGTCCTCTTGATCAAGTCACAAAACTCTACCTCATAGACCAAGGAGAGATTTCATAACCTAACTAGAAACATTTCTTCACTAAAACAACCTAGGGAATTATCTAATCAAAAGTATTCAATCAAAGTAATAGAAAATTCCCCAAATTCTATACCAAAATATATGAAATTGAAGAAGAACCCAATATGATATTCAATATCTCAAAACAATGTGAGATACTAACCAATCTAATTAATGCTAAAATTCTAATATACCTATAGGTAAATTAATTGGAAAATCCCAATATTTATAGATAAAAGCAAAACCGGGCATAACTTTCGCGGCTTCACACAACTGGAAATTTGCCCAACACGGGCGTATTTCTTGTAGTTGTCCGGCATAGCAGAGTTAGTCTCTAACTTTGGCTTTTGATCAATTAGGGCCAGAACGTCCTGGTCCTACGGCGTATACCATCCTTCAAGGGCATAGCATATTTATCTCAATTTACTCTAATAATCCTCAACAATTATGCACACCAATTTCCAAAACATTATCAAATTTAGCGTTATTTGCTAATTAAACGCATAAAACAATCAACGTATCTCAATTAAACAATTATATTAGAAATCAGAAACAAATGAAATTGAAAAACGTCTAAACTAAATGATATAAAATTTATCAAGAAAATATCCAAGATCTATCAAAGAGTCAAATATATGGTTCATGGATTAGTGATGAAGTGTTAAAGTTACTTGAGAATGCATATCATAAAACAAATCATATCTAGAATTAATTTGAGTATAGATTTCACAGGTTGATGAAAATTTTTACCACTAATTATTAGGCGAACATAGGACAACAATTAGTGCCAGTCGATTGATTAGATTGCCTTTGATGGACCGTAACTAGATGATTGATGGGAGATTTGATCTTGTCAACATTCAAGTGTTAATAATCGAATAACTTCTGCTAACAATAAGGGAAGAAATTCTACTATAGACTTGAATATTGGTGAGATTATGATAGTTCAACTACATGATTAATCTTGCCCCTAGTAGTTTAGTATCCTTCATTTCTCCTATTATTAATTTATTAGTTTCTACCTTCCATTACTTGCTATGATCTTCTACTTTGCTTATATATTTTACTATTTTGCTTATGATTTGGAATTAAGCTTATCATTCTTGATAATGGTTGGATTACCTCGCATGAATGATTGATATTCCCAAATCATATTCATAAATAGTTTAATTATATTTTCCACACTAGAATTTAATAGAAGTCTTGGGAAAAACGATTTTTATAAATTTTAAAATCCGAATACTACCTTATTTACTAAACTATTTCTATAGGTACTTGGCCCTAGTTGAGTTTTTATTTTATTAGTGACAATCTTATTTTAATCTTGAGAATTCCTATTATTTTTAGTATTACTTATTCAATTATTTATATTATTTTTATATATAATAAACCACACATCGATGCATCCGGCGCTTTTATGGGAAGCCTATTATTTTTGTGATATTTTTCCTCTAAGTTCTTTGTAATTATTAGGAAAAATTTTCATCAACAGGGTGTGAATTATATAACGAATTAATTTTGATATTATTTGTTTTATGAAATCATTCTCAACTAACTTTTATTTTTCATGTCTAATTCTTGAAGTATCTTTGATCTTTTTAATAGATCTTGGATATTTGTTTGATCAATCTTATTTTATTTAGTTTAGATGTTTCTATTTCATTTGTTTCTTATTTCTCTTTGAGTAGTTTAATTTTGATTCTATGAATTTTTTGTTTTTTTTATAGTTTTCTTATGTTACTTGTATTTTGTTTCTCTTTCTTTCATATTAATTCGTTTTCTTAGAATTCTTCTTACTTAGATTATAGATTTTTGAATTTAGATCTTATGTTAGATGATTTGGTATCTTGATTTTTAGGTTTAGTTAGTGTTTTGGTTAGTTTAGATCCCTTAGGTAAACTTCTACTTAGAGATTTTGGTTAGATATAGCCTAAATATTTTAGATGTAGGTTAACTTTAGTTGATCTAGATTAGATAGCTTATTTAGTTTAGTGCTTTAGATTAGGTTGGTTTTTGATTCCGTAGATCCTTATCCTTTAGAATAACTTAGATCTTTGGTTTAATATCTTAATTGATCTTTAATTTTGAATTTTAAATCTAATTGTTTTTCCTACTTTCTAACTTGACTTAGTTTGTTCTAATCCTTCTAACTTTCTCTAATTAGATTCTTAGGTATGGATAGTACAAGATCTAACTAGTCTTCTAACTTGATTCTCTCTTTGATTGATTTCTATTTCATGTTCTTAGATGTATTTCCATGCTTTCGTTTCATGATTTTTGGTAGTTGTTATAGAATTTGTCTTGATTTTTAGGTATTATGTTAGAGTAGTTTAGTTTGCTTCTCTTCTTAATCTTAGTCTCATTACTTGTCATTTACTTGTTTTGCATTTTCATTAGTTGTCTTACATTTCTTAGTTAGTTTTGCATTTTCATATCATTTTATCTTCATTCCTTTATTTTCTTGAAGAGCTTTCTAGTTTAGTTAGTATTCTAATAATATCTTCAATTCATGAAGATTATTATCTAGATACTTACTTTTGTTAGGCATTGATGTTAGATGTTTTCATATTTTCTATCTTTTATTTGTTAGCCTTAATATGTGCTTGATATGAATTTAGGTATGGCTTTGCATTTAGATTTTTTCTTTTGCATTTATTGTTTGAGTTAGTTTTAGATTTTTGCATGAGTAGGTTTTCAATGAATGGTCACCATTATTACTATTAGTCTTGCATCTTTAGGATTTTATTTAGTATTCTTTGAGTTCTTTAGATAATAATATAGTATAGTTCTTTCTATTGAATAGGTAGCATTCTTAGAAATTAATTCTAAGAAATGCTAGTTTAGTTATTTAATTCATTTCAGTAACTTTGTTACATTTCATTTTCAGATTTCAGTATATTGTATTAATTGTTTTTGCATAAGATTTAGTTAGTTTGCATGTTTTGTTTTTCTTTGCAATTGATTTAATATACTCGTATGAATATGCATATGATGTTTTGTCTCATATTATGTTGAATTCCAGTAGTTAGTTTTGTGCCTACATGAATTTGCTTTTCCTTGTTTTCTTTTACTTGGGATATGATTTAGTTGTTTTGATTGTTTTGCCAAACTACATACTAATTTGTAATAGCACAATTTGTATAGCTTTTATTTAGATATAGTTTGCATGATGATTCATAACATTTAGGTTAATTACATATTGCATGGATCTTGCTTTACTATCTTTTGCATTCCAGTAGTTAGATTTAGGTATATTAGTTTTATTTATATATTACATTTTCTTTGACTTCCACGTTATTGGCAGTAGCATGTTTATAGGTATTTATATGCAACATTTCAAGATGATTAGTTTTAATTTCCAATATGAATAGTAGTTTAGGTAGTTTTTCATTGCGTGGTTTTTGTTGATTACATATATTAGTTCTGCATGATTCTATTATGTATAGTATAGTGTGT
>JAHSUH010004493.1:0-30966 GCA_025388415.1 Cynanchum wilfordii | reverse complement strand
ATTCCCGAGGAAATCGAGTTCGGCTGATGCCGTGCAAGCTGCAATCAGGGGAATCCCTATAATTCCTCTAAGTGGAACTGGTCCAACTTTTTCATGAGGAACAACTCCAACTCCCGTGGTGTTTCCTTCTCGAACTATCAGTTAAGGTAGGATCGGGATATCACCATAGCTTTTCCTCCTCACCCCAACCTTACCTTCTCCATCCACTGAAATTGAAAGATATGATGCGAAGGGGACGATGAGTTCACAAAAAGAGACGATTGAATCTAACAAAAAGATCCAAGAATCTAATGAAGAAGAAAGGATGAAGATCGATATCCGACTTAAACAATGGAAGCTTTGTTTGAAACTTCAAAGCGCCGTTGTTGCAAAACTGTGCAAGTAGGACAACTGCCCAAAACAATCCTCTAACGCACGAAAGGAACACTTCCTAGTACCACCGAGCCAACCCGCTTGAATGCAGATAGCAATTAACTTTAGATCGGGTAAAACTCTTTTCCCCACCTATTCCTAAAAAGAGACGATAATTCTCTTATTTTTGTGCATAGAACCGATTGTGGAAGATACTAGAAGGAAAAACGAGCCGTGGACGAACGTGACGAGAGGAGAGGAGAATCAACTTCAAGAAGACTTCTGAAGAATTTTTGCCCAAAATTCCCTTTAATCCTTCTAGAATTAGCAAAGAGAGAGAAAAAGAACAATTTAATAATTTCGTTAAAACCTTTGGTCGTGATTTCGATTAATCAGCTTACTTGAAGTAATTTCTTCAATCCTAAAATACTCTAATTTTTGAAAGACATTTTGCGAATAAGTATCCTCTAGACTGTGAAAAGGTAATTTTGAATGAAGTATGTTCAGCTTTAATTTCCAAAAATTACCTTTTCAAATGTAAGGATCCCGTGGTTTTACTTTACCTTATACTATTGGTCATATTTTTAGATTTACATGCTTTAGAGACTTAGTCGCAAGTGTTAATTTGACGCCTTCTCAAGTTTATTTGATAAGGGTGGGATGATTTGAAATCTACTAGGATGTGTATAAACAGCGATAAGACAATTAAAGTCCTGAGGGGAATAGTTGAGGATATCCTTATAAAAATCGGAAAATTTATATTTTCGAGACTTTGTTGTTATGGATATGCATGGTGAAGGTGGTGTACCACTTATCTTAGGGAGACCTTTTCTAGTTACTTCTAAGGCACTAATTTGATGTTAATCAGTTCTGTTACATTCTAAGTTTTGGATGAAGAAATTACATTTCGTGTCTAGCTTGTTTTGCTTGTTTTCTTAGCTTTAAATTTCTTTACTTCGCTTTATTATTTTCTTACCTTATTACTTTCTTTATTTTTCAGGTATTGAATAAAGTTCCAAGTTTGCTTGCTTGGAAATCGAAATTTGTTTTCTTATCCCTTTTTTTTATCGAGTCCTATGTGGTTGATTGGCGTTATTTTCCGGCTAAACGTCATATAGTAGCCGGATGCTCCAGCCCAGGTTTTTCTTGCTTTTTAGTTATCGGATGTCTGGACAGGATTTATTTGCTTTATTGTTGGTTAATTTTGCTTGAATAAAAGTTTTTGGACTGATTTTAAGACTTTGCATAACTGGGACCGGAATTTGAACTCTTCTAAATTTTTCCCGCTTCTTTGTCCCCTACGGTCGTAGAGGTCCAAAACTCACGCTCCCCGGGAGTACTATGGTCGTATCCTTCATATTATGACCGCGATAATCGCTTGGATTCTCTCCCGCATAATCATCACTTCCACATCACTATGGACGCAAAAGATTTATTCCGACGCCCGTAGCACCTCCACTATAGGCGTAATTTTCATTATACGCCCGTAGCAAATCCAGAAATTTTCAAAATTCAAATTTCTTTCTGAAATCTCGGATTTTGATACGGCCACAAAGAATTCTAAGCCTGTATCAAGTTCTCTAAAGCGTAGCTAAATCGGGCAGATTCATATATTTTGCAAATTTCTGATTTTTCTCTTCATTCCACCCTCAAATTCCTTCCTTAAACTCTCTTTTTCTTGATAGTTTTATTTCCTCTTAGCTATTTATACTTCGTTTGTTGTCTCTCATGGCACCCGATCACACTCCGATCACTACTACTAAGCACTCGCTTCTCACTTTTCCATCTTCCTCCTTCCTTCGCTATTTCTCATATTCGCTCCTTCTCCTGACAAACTCATCCTCCATGGTCGTCGATCGATGGGCAGCCATAGACCTTATGGATTTACATCTTGAGATGCTCCGTCTTCTTTCTTTTCCTCCTTCGATGCATGTTCGAGGTGGATGCCCTGCTTTTTCAGAACTTGTATGTGAGCTTCTTGGCTTTTTTGACTCGTCATTCTAAAACAACAAATTTAGACTCAGGTGGGGCTGACCAGAGCTTTGGATGAGTACTTTTGGTGTCGCCTCGACTTGTGGATTGAAGATGAGATCGAGACAAGCCTCTATACTTGTGGTGATCGACTTCGAGGAAAGTACACAAGTTTATTGGAGTCATATTTGTCGTACACCTTCGCTGCTACCTATTCTTCCACACCGGTCAAGGCTTCCTATATTCATCTTTCTCTCCCGTTATCTTCATTTCGTACTATCTCATACGATCACCGGTCGGGAAGATAGTACCGGAGTTGTCACTTCCATCGATGCGGCTCTTCTTTCTCACATTTGGCGAGGTGTTCATATGGATCCCACAGGAGTGTTTGCGACTCTCTTCAACTGTAGACACAAATGATGGTTTTACAACAACAAAATCAAACTATCATCCAAGGACGAGCAGCAGCCTTCTTCAGCATTTCCTCACGGGCACAACCTAACCCCAGACATCGGCCCATGGCTCAAGGCACTTCAGGGGGACGCCTCCCGATGCACTCTACTCTAGTTCACATACCCGAGGACCCCCAACATCATCATCACCACATCAAGTCAAGAATAGTTAATTTTAGTTTCCTTCTTTTATTTTCCGTGTTTAGCTTTTCGTTTCGCAAGTATTTCTAGTTTTCGGTTTTCTATGCTTTTATTTTGTACTTTTTGCAACTTTTTCATATCTATGTGATTTTTGCGTCTTTTGTTTTTCATGTTTTTATCTTCATTCTTTTCTTTATCTTACTTTCGCTTTTCTTGTTACATCTTCACTTTGAGATTGATCTATTGTGAGTTGATTGTTATGATTTTATTAGCTTGAATTGCAATTTCAATTATGGTTTTGATTTGAATTCTTATCTTGAGTTGAGCTCTAATTCGATTTTGTGGTTCGGGTTAACACTAATTGTTAAGCCTGGGACCTTGGATATACGATTAGTGCTAGATTAGTTTGGTTATTTTCCTATTGATGTACCGGACCTTGGATGATTGGTAGGGATCTAATCTTACTAATATATTTGAGTTGTTCTTCACGTATGAATTTCTTTCAACGACACGTATTGAGGAAATTCATCCTTAGACTTGGATTTGGTGAAATTGTGATAATTGATTCATGATACATGATTTCATTGTGAAGTGTATCCTCCACTCTCTCTAATGTCTTTAGTGAGTTCTTCAAATATTCAATATTATCTCATTCATATTCTTTACTTTGCTTTCTTTTAATTTGCTTTCTAGGAAATTAGAATTCAATCCTATCATTCTTGATAAAGGTTGGATTACTTAATGATTGATTCATACTTCCAAATCATTTTCATAATTGATTTAATTATATTTTCCACACTAAAAATTAGTAGACGTCTTGGGGGAAAACGATTTTTATAAATATTAAAATCAATACTACATTTATTTACTAAACTATTTTGATAGGTTCTCTCGCCTAATTTAGTTTATTTTCTTAGTGACAATTCTATTTTAATCTTGAGAATTCCTATTATTTTTAGTATTATTTTATTCAATTATTTATATTATTTTTATATATAAATATAACTCATCATATGGTCATTCTAATTGAATCATCGAATCGAATAAGAATCTTCAACCATATCTATTTCAATTCTATTTATGTTCTAGCAACAATCTCATGAATTGATTCTTATACTAGGGTTAACTTTTGTTAATAAATTCTTGTCATATCTAATAATTGCTTATAATTGTTGTCAACGTCTTTGGGTCTATACGATATTATAAATGTAAAATAGTTGATCCTTCCATATTACTATCCGCATACGATAGGTACTCTGCCTTAGATTTTGTTTATTTAAGTGACAACCTATTTGTTTTGCTTGAATTAATCTCAGTCATAATCTATGCTAAAAATATAGTAACAAAAATTCACATCAATCGTAAAAACAATAAGTGAAAAGAAAGTAACCCGCATTCAGGACTTGAAGCATAACCCCGATAATATTTATCGTAAAGACAGTAAATGAAAAGAAAGTAACCCGCTTTCGTCTCAAGGACTTGAAGCATAACCATGATGATATTTATCGTAAAGACAATAAATGAAAAGAAAGTAACATGCTTTCGTCAAATAATAATAATATTTGTCATAAAGACAAGAAAAAAAAAAAAAAAAAAAAAAAAAAAAAAAAAAAAAAAAAAAAAAAAAAAAAAAAAAAAAAAAAAAAAAAAACCCCCCCCCCCCCCCCCCCCCCCCCCCCCCCCCCCCCCCCCCCCCCCCCCCCCCCCCCCCCCCCCCCCCCCCCCCCCCCCCCCCCCCCCCCCCCCCCCCCCCCCCCCCCCCCCCCCCCCCCCCCCCCCCCAGCCTCACGAAGCATAACCCCATAATACTGAGTAACTCGCTTTCGCTCAAGGACTTGAAGCATAACCGTGATGATATTTGTCATAAAGACAAGAAAAGAAAAGAAAGTAACGCTTCAGGTCAAGCATAACTATGATGATATTTATAAAAAATAGAAAGGAAGAAAGTAACGTCCGGCCGGGGGCGGAAGCATCTTTTTGTTGGAAGAAGAAAGACCCGCTTTCGCTAAAGGACTTGAAGCATAACCATGATAATATTTGTCGTAAAGACAAGAAATGAAAAGAAAGTAACCTCGCTTTCGTCTAAAGGACTTGAAGCATAACCATGATGATATATATCAGTAAAGACAGGAAATGAAAAGAAAGTAACCCGCTTTCTCTTCCCGGAGAAGCTAAGCATGAGGGTATATATCGTAAAGGAGAGGGGCGAAGGACTTGAAGCATAACCATGATAATATTTGTCGTAATGATAGTAAATGAAAATAAAGTAACCTTCTTTCGTCTCGATGGACTTGAAGCATAAACTACATCTGCAGCCTAATAGAGTTGTGGATCAAATTTGTCATTCTTGTGATTAGCACATTCTAGAATGAAGTCGAAAACGACTTGTGCCTTGATAGTCTTTCTTGGACGATATTCAATGTCATGTCCGAAGAGTTCAATTGTCCATTTCATGAGGCTTCCATATGCGTCTCGGCTTATGTAGAATTTTTCGCATTGGTACATTTGTGTGTACATGAATAGTATGAGCCTGAAGATAAGGCCAGCTTTTGGAGTTGTGATGACAAGCATTAAAATATGTTTCTCAGAGAAGAGTATCCGAATGCTTGACCTTGCAGAAAGTGACTCGGTAGGAAATAGGTCGTCTTGTTGTTGTTCGAGTAAAAGATAGAATGGAGCCTAAGGAGTATTTCAATATGGAGATATGGATATTGACGATTTCACCATCTCTTGGAGATGCAAGCAAAGGAGGTTTGCTTGAGATATTCTTCCGGCGATCAAAAGCTTGCCGACACTCATTCGTCCATTGAAAGTTATTAGATTTAAGGTTTCGTAATACATGTTATGTAAATGTTAGAGCATGAAGAAAAAACTAAAATTATTAGAAATAAAGTGTCATGTAATTGTCCGACCTGATAGAAGGGATAAGATTTGTCTTCGGCTCTTGCCAAGAACCTATTTAAAACGGTGATGCGTTGATGCCAAGGTTTGTTGTGGCCGCATCTATTGAGTGCGTCCGGCCCGGAGGCCGCGTCTCGGGCATGCATTGAAGAGGGGAGTGCATCACGAGTTCGAGCAAAGCATTTTTTGAACCTAATTAATATACGACACCGATTGGCATTAATGCCAAGGTTTGTTGTGGCTGCATCTACTGAATGCGTCCGGCCAGGAGGCGCTGCTCTAGGCATGAATCGGAAGAGGGAGTGCATCACGAGTCGAAGAATAGCATTTTTTAACCTCGATTGAGAAACGACACTAGATTGGTGTTGATGCCAAGGTTTGTCCGTTGCCGCATCTATTGAGTGCGTCCGGGCATGAATCGGAAGAGGGAGTGCATCACGAGTTGGAGAATAGCATTTTTTTGAACCTCATTGAGATACGACACCGGATTGGCGTTGATGCCAAGGTTTGTTGTGGTTGCATCTACCGAGTGCGTCCGGCCTGGAGGCTGCGTCTAGGCATGAATTGGAAGAGGGACTGCATCACGAGTCGAAGAATAACATTTTTTTAAACCTGATTGAGATACGACACCAGATTGGCGTTGATGCCAAGGTTTGATGTGGTTGCATCTACCGAGTGAGTCCGGCCAGGACGCTGCGTATTGGCATGAATTGGAAGAGGGAGTGCATCACGAGTCGAAGAATAGCATTTTTTTTTTAACCCGATTGAGATACGACACCAGATTGGCATTGATGCCAAGGTTTGATGTGGTTGCATCTACTGAGTGAGTCCGGCCAGGAGGCTGCGTATTGGGCATAAATTGGAAGAGGGAGTGCATCACTAGCCAGAGAATAGCATATGCATGTAAGCAGATGTAACATCAAGGATTCCGGGTTGTGTGCGACAAGGGAGAGTTGGTGAAGTAGGCCGATGCTGGACAGTCACAACAGGAGTTTCATCCACAATGGTCTTGCCTTTTTGATGCATCACCATCTGTTCGAGTTCCTTGACGCGATTGAGCAATTGAAGCAAACTTTCATCGCAGAAGTATTAACGTGTGTAGAATCAAGAGGATTTTCAGGTGTTGAAGTAATGAGATCGAGTTGAGGAATGACATAAGGTACAGATGATGCGTGAATGTCTTGTGAAACAACAGGGATGAGAGCTAGAGTAAGCTACGGTGATGTCTCCGGGATGCCGGAATCAACAGCGGCATCTTGTGAATGAGAAGGGTCCATTGATGACAATGACGGTGGCTAAGTTCTAGTGCGGTTATAGAGGGGTTTGTGCAAAACACGGTGGGCGCCAATTATGATGTGACCTCCAATCTCCAATCGCCTTAGTCTTAATCCTCAAAATCTTCGTTCCTATAAAAAACAAAGCTAAAACGGAGATTGCTCTCCGTAAAACTACTCTAATGCTTAAGTCGAAACAAAACGAGAGGAAAAGCTGAAAAGACTAGGGTTTTTTAGAGAAGAATTTCACTTACTTGTTCCTCGTTATTTGGTCTTGTATTTGAAATGATATATGGTTTCCCACTCGGAATAGACTTCTAATTGATTAAGGAATTTATGTTTATTGTTAAATAAATATTATGATATATATAAATATAAAAGATAAATATTAAGATATAAAATATAATATATATAGGAAATAAATATTATGATATCTACCAGCTTCAATGTCATTCCCGTTTGCAGCTCCAACCAAAATAGTGACTTCTGCTAATTGTACATTTTCGAAACACATAAGCACAGGTTTTCCAAATCCAAAATCAACTTCGTTGAATGGATAGTAATATGTATGTGTTTTGGATAATGAATTTTCCAAAAGATCAAATAGGAGATGATGGTTTAACTTTTTTGTGATTGATAATTAAGTCATTTTACATGAAATATATGTAAATTTAGAGTAAAAAAGGATTGCAATACTCATTCACGAAATATTACCGAATGAGTAAAAAGATGTATATAAAAATATATTTTATGTAAAATGACTTGATTACCTTTTCCTTTTATTTATTTAGTAAACCACACATACCATTAAATTTAAAAAAATATTGATGAAATTTGTGAAAAGATACCTTAGTTTTTATAGGTAAAAATGTTTGGGACTTTAGAAGTGAAACGAGTATTTTAGGACTAAACTTCCAAAAACATAACACAAGAACTCTAATATGAGAGAGTTGTTTTATCTAAAGATTGAGATTTTTTTGTATACCAATTGTCACGACCCGGATCCGCACGCCATTGCGGCAACTATGGGTCTAACAATACCACCGGTCAACTACTTGGTGTTGTCCTCACTGCACTGAAGGGATACCCCGAGTTGACTATAAATACAAGGCTCATTCTTACATATCATTACTCATTCACTTATCTTTTCGATATGAAACGGGGTATCGACACCATTTACCGAATTTAGTTCTCAAATATATTTCATTTGGTTGGCCTTTTTTCATACTAATGAGTTTATTTCATTCTGTGTGTGTTTTGAGTGAGTAAAAATGAATATCAAATAAAGCAAAAAATCCGACAAAACAGTGTCACAAAATCAAACACAACTAATTTATAAATACCTATCGCATGCAGAGTACCTATCGCATGCAGATAGTAACACGGGAGTACCATGAATTTAAATTTATAAATATCGTATCCTCGGGAACATTGGTGACTGCTGATTAGTTTCTACCAATTATGACAATATTTAAAGTTCGGGGAATTAGACATATGTGTCCATTCAATTCAGATATGTTGTTTAAAGAATATTTAAAACAAGAATGGAAAATAATTAACAAAGATCTCTAATGAAGTACGTATGATTAATTAAGTTGAACAATGTTCGAATGTGTAGCTTGCAAGCAGATCTAAGCTAAATATGAATTCAAATTGTGTTACTACCATACCCGAGTTATATAGAATGATTACCTCAATATGGTGGTTGCAAGTAATCCTAAACCTTTTTAGATTAGCTATTGAAGCGTCAATTCAAGAACATAATCTTAAGATTTGCATTGATTCCAAACTCGATAATATTAGGCTTTTTAACCTCGGTATGGTGGCCACAAGTTATTAGTCCTAATCTGACAATCTGTTAAATCTCCTATGGTGGGGACTCATTAACAAACCGTTAATTCAATTAACTATTGTAGTATCATGCATCAACCTAAGTTTCATGGCATAAACTCAATACGAGAATTAAATCGAAAGCGTAAAACAATAAGAAATTCACAATGTATATTAAAACATATCCTTCCCGGGAATATATAAATCATTAATCAATCAATCAAAATAAAGAGTATCTTATGACACATCATCAAACATATAAAGGAAAAGAAATACAAGAACGAAAAGAAAAGGAAAGAGAAAGTTGTCGTGTTGCTCTCACTTCTTCCATGGACTGGCTTAATCCTCCAGACCTCGCTGAGACTTGTACTCCGGATCCTTATCTCACTCTAAAGATCTTTAACTATCACTCCCCTCAACTAAACTATAGGGTATCCCTTATGGTGGAGGCTCAACCCTACACTCGAGAAGAAAGAAAAATGAAAACTAAAAACTCGACTAGAGCTTATCACGAAATTCCTATTGGCTAGGAACTCGGAAATGCTCTTGTTCCGAGTGATCCGTGTGTGCTTCAACAATCGAGGGAGTGCATCTATTTATAGGAGAAAAATAGAGCTGAAAAGAGGTAAAATTTCCATGTAGGACATTGAAAAACGCACATTTTGCCTTAAACACGCCCGTGTCGCGTGTCTTAAACACGCCCCAAGACCGTGTCGCGTGTCTTTAACACGCCCAAAGCCGGTGTTGAGCTTCTTCAACATGCCCGTGTTGAGAAAAATTGCATTTTAGTCCCCGATTTCTTCCTTTCTTCAATTTTGGTCCCTGAAACTTCCGAAATCGAAAACAGAAAGAATTTGCGTAATTTCCAATCATTTAAATCCAATTTACTCCATAATTAACTCGAATTGTACACAATTAATGTATAAAAACACGATATAAAATCGAGTTATCAAATACCCCACACTTAGTCTTTTGTTTGTCCTCAAGCAAACTACTAAATATAGTCCAAGAAAACACATATAACTCAACTAACCATGTTCATCAATTAAGCACGAGAGGTGTTCAACAAATTAAACTGTTTAGAAAATCAGAATAGACTATCAAAGAGTGAATTACTCATACTGCCTCATCAAATGTATCATGTGCAAATCAAGAAGAAATAATTCAAAATATCCATATTAAATCAACACACATCTAATCATAGAATCTCCCCGGGTAGTGTGTGTTCTAATCCGACTCATCATCTAAACAATAGACTTCCCTTCAAACTAGTAGAAAGATAGCAGGTCTCACTCCGGTGGCTCCCAAACCTCAAAGACCTTAGGGCACCAAGCATTCAATTCCCTCCAGGAGTGATTCCTAAGTAGAAAAGAACACTTGCAAACTACCTTTATTAAAATGAATAACAGAAAAATAAACTAGTGGCATGCTTCTCAAACTCCTATCAAGTTACCATAACAGCTATCACAACATCCAGATGGTCTAATACTATGTCCAAAAGTGATCCATCAGTCAAACAATTTCGCCAAAATAGATGTGCTCAAGATAACAGGGATTTCCTATAACTAAACTAGCATCAAGTCTCTATGAATAAATCAAACTCAATCCTCAAGATTCTTACAATCAAACAAATAGTTTTTATCATAGACGGAGTAAATCATACTTCAAAAGTTTATCGGATATCCCAAAAAGTTTAAAATTGCCATAAAATTCGATAAAACTCAAAAAGAAAATTAGCAAATTTTAGCCCACAGAAATTCACCCCTACCCCACACTTAAAATGAACATTGTCCTCAGTGTTGTAGGCAGGTGGAGATGAAAAACCCCACACTTAATCTAAAACATCTATGAATAACTAAGACAAAGTAAAGAAGAAAGATGTTTAAGACTAAGTAGTGTCCTAAAAATAGAAAAACAAGGAACAAAAGCAAAAAACAGAAGCAAACACAAAAACAGAAGCAAAAACGAAATATATAAAACAAAAAGAGGGAAAAGAAAACAAGCACGGGGTTGCCTCCCTGAAAGCACTTCGTTTTTGTCGTTTAGTTGGACTGCCTTTTATCAATCGAAATACTCTTCCGTATTGGCCACCTTGAATGGTTCTTTGTAGAATTTTAACCTTTGACCATTTATCTTGAAAATTTTTCCATTCGTATCTTCTATTTCACAAGCTCCATAGGGTGATACTTCTTTGATAGTAAATGGACCCGACCAAAAGCTGCGCAATTTTCCTGGAAACATTCTTAAACGGGAGTTAAATAATAGCACTTTGTTATCGGGTTGAAAATTCTTTAAACTTCCGAGTTTCTTATCATGGACAATTTTACTTTTCATTTTAAAATTCAAAGAATTCTCATACGCATTATATCTCCATTTATCAAGCTCATTTATTTGCAATATCCTATCTTTTCCAATTACCTCATCATCTAGATTGCACTTTTTCAATGCCCAATAGAATTCGGCTTCTAACACCTTCCTTGCAATGTTATTAGCGACTAAATGGCCTCCAGAGGTCCCTTGTGATAGTGATCTATGATTTTCGTGCATTCTTCTCCGGATATACATCTTCTAATAATCGATCTCGTACAAATACGAAACATGAAAGGATCTTCCCAATAGTTACATTTCAAATCAGCAAAGAACTTCTTCTTTTGCGATAAGTCATATCACTGGGAATTTCCTTAGCAACAAGATAGTTAGCAATATCGACAAACCACGGAAGAGAACTATCAACATAATTCAACAATTGTAGCAAATATAGACTCTCATCCGGGAATTTGTCGGATATCAAGGACTCATTAATAGATTCTAACTCAGGATTCTCTAACCTAGACAAATGATCGGCAACTAGGTTTTCAACTCCTTTCTTATCCCTTATCTCGATGTCAAACTCTTGTAAAAGTAAAACCTATCTAATCAACCTAGGTTTGGCATCGATTTGTTAAACAAATATTTGAGTGCAGAATGATCGGTATAAACAATTGTTTTGGAAAAAACAAGATATGACCTAAATTTGTCAAATGCATACACAACAACTAGCAATTCTTTCTCGGTAGTAGTGTAATTTTCTTGAGCATCTGTCAAAGTTATACTAGCATAGTATATCACATGAAACTTCTTATCATGCCTTTGTCCTAAAACAACACCTCCTGCATAATCACTAGCATCACACATCAATTCAAAAGGCAAGTTCCAATCGGGTGATGTTATAATAAGTGCGGTGGTTAACAGTTCCTTTAGTTTATTAAAAGCTTTCATGCATTTCTCATCAAACACAAAAGGAACATCTTTTCCTAATAGATTATTCATAGGTCTAGCAATCGGAGAAAAGTCTTTTGTGAATCTTCTATAAAAACCAGCGTGACCTAAGAAACTTGGCGGCTTTTTAACGAATTAGGTGGAGGTACCTTAGAAATAACTTCAATCTTAGCTTTATCTACTTCCATACCTAAACGGGAAATTTTATGACCAAGCACAATTCCTTCTTTTACCATAAAGTGGCATTTCTCCCAATTAAGCACTAGATTCGATTTTATACATCTTTCAAGCATGAATTCTAAATTTCTCAGGCAAGTCATAAAAGAATCACCAAACACAGAAAAGTCATCCATAGATACTTCCATAGAATCACCTAACATGTCTTCAAAAATAGCAGTCATGCATCACTGGAATGTAGCAGGTGCATTACATAATCCAAAAGGCATTCTTCTATATGCAAATGTTCCAATGAGACATGTAAAAGTAGTTTTATCGTTGATCATCACGTGTAATAGGAATTTGGAAGTAACTAGAAAACCCATCTAAAAAGCAATAAAATAAATGTCCAGAAAGCCTTTCTAACGTTTAGTCAATAAAAGGAAGAGGGAAGTGGTCTTTTCGAGTTGCGGTGTTTAATTTTCTATAATCAATACAAACTTTGTGGCCATTCTGAACTAGTAGGAATTAATTCATTATGCTCATTTTTTCACAACTGTAATTCCTCCCTTTTTCGGTACTATCTTGCACAGGGCTAACCCACTCACTACCGGATATAAGGTAGATAAGCCCAACATCTAACAATTTAATCACTTCCTTTTTCACTACATCACACATATTAGGATTTAATCTCCTTTGAGGTTGCACACAAGGCTTTTATGAGAGCAAAAACTTGGATTAATACCGGAATATCAACAATCTTATAGGGAAATGCTCTCTTTTACTTCTTGAGTGCGTTGAGTCAACTTCCTTTGCTCTTCCGTCAATTCTAGGGAAAGAATGATAGGAAGTTTCTTACCTTCATCTAGGAAGTCGTAACACAAGTGGTTTGACAATGCCTCCGGTTCCCAAATGAGGCGGATCTTCGAAAGATGTCTTTTCATGTTTGAGTTCGGAATCACCTATTTCGAAAAATTGGTTAGAATTATGGTATTCCTCATTACCTTCAGTGATAGGATTTTCATAATCCTCTTGCACTTCTTCTTCTTCACATAGAGCAACTAAGACAAGATCGTCAGACAACAATTTAGGCATGCTATTTTCCACATAATGATCAATAATATCCACAGAAAAATAGATATCATCTAAATGTGCAGGGTGTCTAAGAGTAGATTTCAAATTGAAAGTAATATCTTCATTGTTTACCCTTAATCTTATCTGACCACTGCTTACATCTATCAATGCCTTAGAAGTAGCTAGAAAAGGTCTACCTAGAATTAATGGTATACTACTTTCACCACTCATATCCATCACAACAAAATCAGCAGGGAAGACAAATTTATCTACTTTAACAAGTATGTCCTCTATAACTCCCCTAGGGATTTTGACTGATCTATCGGCAAGTTGTACACACATTCTGGTTTCCTTCGGATTATGCAATCCTAGTTTATCAAATAGACTAGATGGCATTAAATTAATACTAGCTCCTAAATCGGCTAAAGCATTTATGTTAGTAATATTTCCTATTGTCATGGTAAAGTAAAACTGCCAGGATCTTTTTTTTTTTGAGGGCAACTTGTTTAAAAGAATAGCAAAAACACATTCATTTAAAACAACTTTATCCATGTCTAGCTTTCGCTTATTACTAACAATTTCTTTTAAAAACTTAGCATACTTAGGCATTTCAGAAACAACATCAAGCAAAGGTAAATTAACATGAATTTAACTAAAAATTTGTAGAAACTTCTCAAACTGCTCCTTCTCTTTATTTTGCTTCAATTTCGAAGGGTATGGGGCCTTCGGTCGATACTCCTATGTGGGTATCTTTTGTTCCTCGGCTACTTTTTCTTTTTCGACTTCCGTCGGCGTTGAGTCCTTGGAACTCTCTCCTTCTTCCTGCACAAAAATAGTAGGGTTAGTAATTTTAGGAATAGGTGGGTCTAGAATTTTACCAGATCTCAGAGTTAAATTCTTGCATTCTCTTATTGGGTTGTTTTCAGTATTGCTTGGTAATGCACCATAAGCTCTTCCTGAAATCCGATTCGTCAGCTGCCCCATTTGTCTTTCTAGAGTTTGTAGAGAGGCTTGTGTGTTTCTGGCAAAGGTCTCGGTCTGCCTCAACCTTTCATCTGTCTGTCTCATCCTCTCATCTACTTCTCTCATTCTCTGTTCATTACTCTCCTGCATCTTTTTACCCGATTCAATCATTTCCATATTTGAGTTCATTATCCCATTCATCATCTCCCTCATTTCTTGCATAGGGTCTTTAGGTTGATTAAAATTTCTCACAGGTGGTAATGTCGGTTGTTGTGATTGCGGGAAAGGAGCATTCTGGTAATTCCTTGCATAATTCATGGCTCCAGTATTATTCTTCCAACTAAATCCAGGATGATTCCTCCAATTGGGGTTATAAGAATTCCCCATAGGTGTCATATTAGCAGTATCCACATACTCTATTTCTTCCGGAATAGTCAGAATTCCATTGCCAAAACAATCACCACTGAAATGCGGTCCTTGACAAAACTTTCGGACTTGATATACCATTTGAACGTTTCTTCCTTGAAGAGGCGATCGATTGATTATTAAATTGAGCCTTTATACTTTCAATTTGCTCGTCCAAAGAGGAGTTTGCCATGTTAGCTAGCTGTTTCCGAGGTTTCGCCCTTACACTTGTCCTCCAATTCTTATTAGTTTTGCTCATCCTTTCCAATGCATTAGTTGCATCTATCTCATTCATTCCATTAAAACCTCCTAGAGGGTTCAGCCCATCCAGTATTTTCTTTCCCTGCTCGTTCATTCCTCCGTAGAACTGTTGTAATACGAGTGGTTCACGAAATCCATGTTGAGGGCATGCTCGTAATAACTCCTTCATTCTTTCCCAAGAGTCGACAACAGTTTCATCCTCTACTTGCGAGAAACTTGATATTGCTTTCCTCATTTCCAAGATTCTAGCAGTTGGGTAGTACTCGGTTAAGAATGCTTTGCTCAGTTGGTCCCATGTTGTAATTGAACCAGTAGGGACTCGGAGTAACCATTTCTTTGCTCTATCCCTTAGAGTGTATGGGAATAAGGTCAGCATCACCAACTCAATAGGACTATCCCCTTTAAAAGCATCACACAGCGCAGCGAACTCGGATAAATGTTCCATTGGGTCCTCGGATGGTAGTCCTCCGAATTGTGACCTTGTGATTACCAATTGCAGAACTCCTGGTTTCAAGTCATACCTATCTCCTTCGGGCAACCTTATAGCACTGCACATAGGTATGTTCTGCGGCTGGATGTAAGTTTCCATTGGTGGTGGTGGTGGTTGAGCTGCCATTTCTGGTAAGATTAGTTTTCTCCTTGCACCTCTAGCTCTGCAGATTAAGATTTCGGGATTGTCAAGCCTTTCTCGGAGTTCAGCCCCAGAGGCTCGAGTCATACAACTCCAAACAAAGAATACAAAGATAGATAAGATGCAAATATAGTTAGAAGTTCGAAAATAGAAGGTTAAATATTTTTGCTTTTTTTTTTTCTTTTTCTTATAAAAATTCTAGATAATTTCTAGAAAATTTCTTAGTATGATTTTAGAATGAATTTTCTAAAATTTGGATAACCTTAATTATTTAATTTAGGAAATCCTATACCAAGAAAGTAAGATCTAATTCCACTAATTGTGTCTTAATTGATAAATACTACCGTTACCAAATCATAAAATTTCTAAAATTTTGCGCGCGGAATTTCAAAAATATTATGAATTTAGCGTCCCCGGCAATGGCGCCAAAAATCTGGTGTGTGTTTTGAGTGAGTAAAAATGAATATCGATAAGGCAAATAATCTCACAAAACAGTGTCACATAATCAAACACAACTAAGGCAGAGTACCTATCGCATGCGATAGTAACACGGGAGTACCACGATTTTAAATTTATAAATATATAAATATCGTATCCTCGGGACGCGTTGGGAACGGCTGGTTAGTTTCCACCAATTATGACAAACTTTAAAGTTCAGGGAATTAGTCCTAGGTGTCCATTCAATTCAGATATGTTTGAGTAAAAGAATAATAAAGATAAGAATGGAAAATAATTAACTAAGATCTCTAATGAAGTACGTATGATTAATTAAGTTGAACAATGTTCGAATGTGTAGCTTGCAAGCAGATCTAAGGCAATTATGAATTCGAATTGTCTTACTACCATACTCGAGTTATCTAGAATGATTACCTCAATATGGTGGTTGCACGTAATCCTAAACCTTTTTAGATTAGCTATTGAGCGTCAATTCAACAACATAATCTTAAGATTTGCATTGATTCCAAACCCGAGATTATTAGGCTTCCTAACCTCAGTATGGTGGCCACAAGTTATTAGTCCTAATTTGGCAATCTGTTAAATCTCCTATGGTGGGGACTCATTAACAAACCGTCAATTCAATTAACTATTGTAGTATCATGCATCAACCTAAGTTTCATAGCATAAACTCAATACGAGAATTAAATCGAAAGCGTAAAACAATAAGCAATTCATAATGTATATCAAAACATATCATTCCTAGGAATATATAAATCATTAATCAATCAATCAAAATAAATAGTATCTTAGGACACAGAATCATAACATATAAAGGAAAAGAAATACAAGAACGAAAAGAAAAGGAAAGAGAAAGTTGTCGTGTTGCTCTCACTACTTCCACGGATTAGCTTAATCCTCCGGACCTCGCCGAGACTTGTACTCCGGATCCTTATCCCACTCTGAAGATCTTTAGCTATCACTCCCCTCAACTAAACTATGGTAGAGGCTCAACCCTACACTCAAGAAGAAAGAAAAATGAAAACTAAAAACTCGACTAGAGCTTATCACGAAATTCCTATTGGCTAGGAACACGGAAATACTCCTGTTGTGAGTGATTCCGGTGTGCTTCAACAACTGGGGGAGTGAATCTATATATAGGAGTGAAATAGAGGTGAAAAGAGGTAAAATGTCCATGTGGGACATTGAAAAACATCATTCTGCCTTCAACACGCCCGTGTCGCGTGTCTTCAACACGCCCCAAGACCGTGTTGAGCTTCTTCAACACGCCCCAAGCCCGTGTTAAGCTTCTTCAACACGCCCATGTTGAGAAAAAATTGCAATTTAGTTCCTAATTTCTTCCTTTCTTCAATTTTGGTCCCTGAAACTTCTAAAATCGAAAACAGAGCAAATTTGCATAATTTCCATTCAATTAAATCCAATTAACTCCATAATTAACTCGAATTGAACACAATTAATGTATAAAAACACGATATAAAGAAGCGCTTATAGGGAGGCAACCCCTATGTTTTTATTTTGGTTGTTTTGTTTTGTTTTTTTCTTTGTTTGTCTTTTGTTTGTGTGTTTTATTTTAAAGGTGTCTTATGTTGTTTTTGGCATAATTTATGTCTACTCTATTTATTAAGAAATTGGATGCTCCATAATAGGATTTGCATGTTTATCTAGAGACTGAATGTTCTAGTTTAGGACTACTATGCTTACTTGAGTAGATTCCGGAAGTTCCAGACAGGTTCATATGTGCTAAATGATCATGGCATGATAGAAATTGGATGTTCCAACATAGGGATTACACTGTTTAATTAAATAGATGTTGGATATTCCAAATAAGACATTGTTTTGTCAATTGATGTTTTGAGTGGATAATGATTGTTCCAGTAGAAATGTTACTGCATATAAATTGTTTGGAACACATTTGCTTCAAGAATGGTAGAACTCCGATTGTGCATGTACACTCGCACGACCGTGTTCATGGGGAACTATGCAAACTTTGCTACTCATAGCTATTCATTACTCTATCCCCTATTTATCTCTAAATTCACTTAACTCTCTTTTTCTATCTCTGTATACATATAGTTGCTACCTTGCAACTATGGCACTGAAGAGAGTTCATCCTCCAACGATCCCTATCTCGATTTATTCATTTCCAATAGATCGGAATGCAGCTCTTGAGCGTTGCAACTCATTTGTGAGAGGATTAGTACATCATGGCAGAAGAATTGATTGGGAGACCCTTACAATTGTTGAGTTAGATGCACAGATGCATACTTTACTATACATCCACATTTTTAATGCGGAAGAACTACTTACGAGGTACTAGTATGTGAATCTTTTATACTTTTTGAGCATCATGAAAAGTCTATTTCTTTAAGGCTTGCTGGATATGATCATGATTTAAGTATGAAGAGAGTAGAATTGTCCTTAAAATCTATTTTGGGACAATATCACTGTGCATCATTATGTTTATCTTAGAAGGTCAAAAGCTTCGATTATTCATTATGTGCTTCATTGTTTGCATGTTATGCATTCTATTAATAGAAATGAGAATATTGAAGTATTTCATGCCATAGATATAAATGAGTTATCACATGTTTTTAGGCATATATCTGTGGACATGATTAGAATATTCGCTTTGAACTGCTAAGGAATATGCTACTAACACTCGTGAAGGTGTTTTGAGACATAACATCATTAGAGTTGCTAGATTTCTTGGTATAGATATTACAACTGCAACTCTCAGTATGGAAAGCACATCTACTACACTTGTGACCATCATTACCCTCCGAAACATGGACATACATACAAGTTGAGGGTATATGGATATCTGCTGAGGATGAGGTTCCACCACCAAATCTCCACACCGCCACATCATTTCGATTCCAGGCAAGGCGCACACCCTGGATACCCAGTTTTTTCTTCTTTCCCTTTTTCTTGTTTTCTTTTTCTTTTTGGCTTTTTTTTTTTTTGCTTTGTTTTCTTTTTGGTGTTTTCTATTTTAGGACACTACTTAGTCTTAAACATCTTTTCTGCTTTGCTTTGTCCTATTTTTTCATAGATGTTTTAGATTAAGTGTGGGGTTTACATCTCCACCTGCCTACAACACCGAGGACGGTGTTCATTTTAAGTGTGAGGTAGGGGGTGAATTTCTGTGGGCTAAATTTTGCTAGATTTTTTGAATTTTCTCGAATTTTATGGCAATTTTAAACTTTTTGGGATATCCGATAAAATTTTGAAGCATGATTTACTCCACCTATGATAAAAACTATTTGTTTGATTGTAAGAATCTTGAGGATTGAGTTTGATTTATTCATAGAAACTTGATGCTAGTCTAGTTGTAGGAAATCCTAGTTATCTTGAGCACATCTATTTTGGCAAAATTGTTTGATTAGTGGATCACTTTTGGACTTTTAGTTAAATAGTGTTAGACCATCCGGATGTTGTGATAGCTGTTATGGTGACTTGATAGGGGTTTGAGAAGCATGCCACTAGTTTATTTTTCTGTCATTTATTTTAATAAGGGTAGTTTGCAAGTGTTCTTTGCTACTTAGGAATCACTCCTGAAGGGAATTGAATGCCCGGTGCCCTAAGGTCTTTGAGGTCTGGGAGCCACCGAAGTGAGACCTGCTACAAGGGTAGTTAAAGTTAACATGGTTAAGTAAACGCTTATACCCACTGCATTGAATAAAAAATATATTTATATATTTTTGAAAAAAAAAGTATATTAAAAAAAAAAAAAAGAGTAATAAGTGTGGCATTGTGACTTGATCCCTTGATGGTTAATTATAATTAGCTGTTGTGACGTCTAAGTGATCAACATACTATCTTTCTACTAGTTTGAAGGGAAGTCTATTGTTTGGATGATGAGTCGGATTATAGAACACACTACACCCAAGGAGATTCTATGATTAGATGTGTGTTGATTTAATATGGATATTTTGAATTATTTCTTCTTGATTTGCACATGATACATTTGATGAGGCATTAGGGGTAATTCACCCTTTGATAGTCTATTCCGATTTTCCGAACAAGTTTGAATTGTTAAGATTCTGTGAACACCTTCCGTGCTTAATTGATGAACATGATTAATTGATAACTCGATTTTATATCATGTTTTTATACATTAATTGTGTTCAATTCGAGTTAATTATGGAGTTAATTAGATTTAATTGAATGGAAATTACGCAAATTCTTTTTTTTTTTTTATGTTAGTTTGGGGACCAAAATTGAAGAATGGAAGAAATCGGGGACTAAAAGTGCAATTTTTGGAAAAAAAAGGCCAGCACGGGCGTGTTCCTACATGTGTTGCTGGCCGTGTTGATCCAGCATGGGCGTGTTCCTGTCCGTGTTGCTAGCCGTGTTGCCGGCCAAGACGAGCGTGTTGCTGGCCGTGTTGGAGACACGCGACACGGGCGTGTTCAATGCAAGCACGGTCGTGTTCAAGGTAATTTTGGCGTAATTCAATGTCCCACATGGAAATTTTACCTCTTTTCAACTCTATTTCACTCCTATAAATAGATGCACTCCCCCAGTTGTTGAAGCACACCAGAATCACTCGGAACAGGAGCATTTCCAATTGGAATTTCGTGATAAGCTCTAGTCGAGATTCAGTTTTCATTTTTCTTTCTTCTCGAGTGTAGGGTTGAGCCTCAACCATAAGGGATAACCTATAGTTTAGTTGAGTGGAGTGGTAGTGAAGATCTTTAGAGCGGGATAAGGATCCGAGGTACGAGTCTCGCGAGAGGTCCTGGAGGATTAAGCCAGTCCCGTGGAAGCAGTGAGAGCAACACGACAACTTTCTCTTTCCTTTTCTTTTCGTTCTTGTATTACTTTTCCTTTATATGTTATGATTCCGTGTCCTAAGATACTCTTTATTTTGATTGATTGATTAATGATTTATATATTCCCGGGAAGGATATGTTTTAATATACATTGTGAATTGCTTATTGTTTTACGCTTTCGATTTGATTCTCATATTGAGTTTATGCCACGAAACTTAGGTTGATGCATGATACTACAATAGTTAATTAAATTGACGGTTTGTTAATGAGTCCCAACCATAGGAGATTTAGCGAATTGCCGGATTAGGTCTAATAACTTGCGGCAACCATACTGAAGTTAGGCAGCCTTAATAATCTCGAGTTCATAATCAATGCAAACCTTAAGATTAACTTATTAAATTGATGACTTAATAACTAATCATATTGAGGTTTAGGATTACTTGCAACAATCATATTGAGGTAATCACATTAGATAATTCGGGTATGGTAGTAAGACAATTCGAACTCATAATTGCCTTAGATCCGTTTGCAAACCGAACTTTCGAATATTGTTCAACTAATTAATCATACGTACTTGATTAGAGATCTTAGTTAATTATCTTTCCATTCTTGTTTTAAATATTTTTTAAACAACATATCTAAATTGAATGGACATATAGGACTAATTCCCCGAACCTTAAAGATTGTCATAATTGGTAGAAACTAACCAGCCATCACCAACGTTCCCGAGGATACACTATTTATAAATTTAAAATTGTGGTACTCCCGTGTTACTATCTGCATGCGATAGGTACTCCTGCCTTAGTTGTGTTTAATTATGTGACACTTTTTGTGAGATTATTTTCTTTATATGATACTATATATTACAAACTCAAACACACACCACTTGTACTACGGATCCTTATCTTGCTCTAATGATCTTCAGTTACAACTCCCCTCAACTAAACTATAGGGTATCCCTTATGGTTGAGGCTCAACCCTACACTCGAGGAGAAAGAAAAATGAAAACCGAATCTCGACCAGGAGCTTATCAAGAAATTCCTATTGGCTAGGAACTCGGAAATGTTCCTGTTCCGAGTGATTCTGGTGTGTTTCAACCACAGGGGGAGTGCATCTATTTATAGGAGTGAAATAGAGTTGAAAAGAGGTAAAATTTCCATGTGGGACATTGAATTGCGCCAAAATTGCCTTGAACACGCCCGTGTCGCGTGTTTCCAACACGGCCGGCAACACGGGCGGGAACACGGGAGTCTTTGGATCAACACGGCCGGAAACACGGGCAGGAACACGCCCGTGCTTCGGATCAACACGACCAGCAACACGGACAGGAACACGCCCATGTTGGCTCAACACGGCCAGCAACACGGATAGGAACACGCCCGTTCCGGCCTTTTTTTTTCCAAAAATTGCACTTCTAGGCCCCGATTTCTTCCTTTCTTCAATTTTGGTCCCTGAAACTTCCGAAATCAAAAACAAAAAGAATTTGCGTAATTTCCATTCAATTAAATCCAATTAACTCCATAATTAACTCTAATTGAACACAATTAATGTATAAAAACACGATAGAAAATCGAGTTATCACGCTTCTTTATTGTCATTAAGCTGGACTGCTTTTCCTCCACAGAAGGACTTTATGTTCAATTTTCTCGAACAATTCCCTGTAAAATCTCAACTTCTGTCTATTCACTTTGAATGATGTTTCACCCTCATTCATTACTTCACAAGCTACCATGGTGAGACTTGTTTATAACGAAGGAGTTTCTCCAATAGCTTTAAAACATCCTGAAAATGTTCTCAAAGGTGAATATAATAACATTGTATCCTCAAGTTGAAATTCCTCTAAATTGTCTATCATGCCAAATCCTATTTTTCCATTTAAAGTTCATTGAATTTCCATATTCATTCAATTTTGGGATTCTATCCAATGTACACAAAATGCTTTATAATTCAACAAGTGAGTGCAGGGTGATTAGTGTACATAATAGTGTTGGACAAGACCAAATATATCAAATGTATAAACAACAACTAGCATAGTATATCATTTGGAATTTCATAGCATACCTTTGTCCTCAAACAACTCCTACTTCATATTTACTAACATAACATATCATATAACAAATTTCAATCAGGGGATATTATAATGAGTGCGGTAGTGAAAGAATTCCTTTAATAAAATTCATGCAAAAATGTCTTATCAAACACAAAAGGAATAACTTTTCCAGTTAAGCATATGCGTTGTTTTCATGCATCTTTAAAACATAGATTCCAGATTTCACAAGCAATGCATGTATACAAAACACATGAAATCATCTATTAACTCCCTTATCATGTTAAGAATATAATATATTCAGAAAACATTAGAACATGTATGAGTGCAAAGGCTAGGATTGATACCTGGATTGTCGGTAATTGTATGCAAAAGCTCTCTTGTACCTCTTTTAGTGCATCCAGAATAAATCCCTTTTGTTCCTTATTTAGAATTGCAATTATAATCAAGGAAGTTCTTACCTTCATCTTAGGAATCCATAGTAGAAATGGGTTGGCCAGCCCTTTCGGTTTCAATTCAAGTGGATCCTCGCACGATGAAGTCAAAAATATTTTTTTAGATTTTTATAGGTTTTTTAGAATATTTATTTTTTATGGGTTTTTTAAATTTTATGAAAGCTCTATGGATGATATCCAGAATAACTCCTAGTATGATTCTAGAATGTATTTTCTAAAATTTAGATATTCCTATCTTTAATTAAATTTAGATAATCTAAAATTAAAAATTTTAGGAAATCCTATACTTAGGAGGATCGAGTTTACTTTCCTTAATCAAATTATGTCATAAAGAATAATTACTACCTTTATCAAATCATAAAACTTCTAAATTTTGATCAGGAATTCTAAAAGATTTTATGAACTTTGCATCCCCGGTAACGGCGCCAAAAATCCGATGTGAATTTTGGTTACTATATTTTTAGCATAGATTATGATTGAGATTAATTCAAGCAAAACAAATAGGTTGTCACTTAAATAACCAAAATCTAAGGCAGAGTACCTATCGTATGCAGATAGTAACATGGAAGCATCAATGATTTTAAATTTATAAAATATCGTATAGACCCAAAGACGTTGACAACAGTTATAAGCAATTATTAATTATCACAAGAATTTATTAACAAAAGTTAACCCTAGGATAAGAATCAATTCATGAGATTGTTGCTAGAACATAAATAAAATTGAAACAGATATGGTTTAGGATTCTTATTCAGTTTGATGATTCAATTAGAATGACCATATTCGAAGATGTAGCTTTAAGTAGATCTAAGGCAATTGTGATTAATATTAACTTTACTACCGTACCCGAGTTACTTTGATTGAATACTTTTGATTAGATAATTCCCTAGGTTGTTTTAGTAAATAAATGTTTCTAGTTAGGTGATGTGTTATTTTGAGTTATATATAAATAATAAAAATAATATAAATAATCGAATAAATAATACTAAAAATAATAAGAATCTCTATGATTAAAATAGGTTTGTCACTAAATAAAATAACTCAATTAGGCAGAGTACCTATCGAAATAGTTTAGTAAATAAGGTGATATTCAGATTTTAAATTTATAACAATCGTTTTTCCCTAAGACTTCTATTAAATTCTAGTGTGGAAAATATAATCAAACTAATTATGAATATGATTCGTGAATAAGGATCATTCAACAAGTAAATCAACCAATATCAAGAATGATAAGATTGAATTCTAAATCCTAGAAAGAAAATTAAAAGCAAGTAAAGTAAAATCATGGATGAGAGAATATTGAATATTTGAAGAACTCACTAAACACATTAGAGAGAGTGGAGGATACACTTCACAACAAAATCAAGTATCATGATTCAACTATTATAATTTCACCAAATCCGAGTCTAATGATGAACTTCCTCAATACGTGTCGTTGAAAGAAATTAATACGTGAAGAACAACTCGAGTATATTAGTAAGATCAAATCCCTACTAATCATCCAAGGTCCGGTACATCAATAGGAAGACAATCCAACTAATCTAGCACTAATCGTATATCCAAGGTCCGGCTTAACAATTAGTGTTAACCCTAACCACAAGATCGAATTAGAGCTCAACTCAAGATAAACAATCAAATCAAAGCCATAATTGAAATTGCAATTCAAGTTAATGAAATCATAACAATCAACTCACAATAGATCAATCTCATAGTGAAAGTATAACATGAAACCAACCACTTCTACCCTAAAGAAATGTAGGAGAAGAGAGTTCCTATTAGGTTGGTAAACTAGATTACAAGAATTATCAACAAAAATACTTGAAGAAGGTAAGAAAATAATTCCAAAACCAGTTGTCAATTGAATCCGGAAAGATCTCTACACCTTAACTTTCTTCTTGAATCCTCTTCTTGCTCCTTGAAGCTTGAATGATTGAAGTAGCTCAAAATCCTCTTGATCAAGTCACAAAACTCTACTTCATAGACCAAGGAGAGATTTCATAACCTAACTAGAAACATTTATTCACTAAAACAACCTTCATTCATAGCTTTGAATCTGAATTTTATCTTGAGTATTGAGCTTTGATTTGAGGTTATAGTTCCAGGATTAACACTAATTGTTAGGCCGGAACTAGGACAACAATTAGTGCCAAGTTGATTCGATTAGATTTCCTTTTGATGGACCGGAACTAGGATGATTGATGGGAGATTTGATCTTGTCAACATTGAAGTGTTCTTAAATCAATGAATTTCTTGCAACGAATTGAATTGAAGAATTTCATCCTTAGACTTGAATATTGGTGAGATTATGATAGTTAATTCATGATTAATCTTGCCCCTAGTAGTTTGTATCCTTCATTTCTCCTATTATTTCTTATGAGTTTCTACCTTCCATTACTTGCTTGATCCTCTACTTTACATAGTCATTTACTTTGCTTTCTAGTATTTAGAATTTCAATCTTATCATTCTTGATAAAGGTTGGATTACTTGATGAATGATTCATACTTACAAATTATATTCATAATTGATTTAATTATATTTTCCACACTAGAATTTAATAGACGTCTTGGGGAAAACAATTTTATAAATATTAAAATCTGAATACTACCTTTATTTACTATACTATTTCGATAGGTGCTCTGCCTAGTTGAGTTTATTTTATTAGTGATAATCCTATTTTAATCTTGAGAATTCCTATTATTTTTAGTATTATTTATTCAATTATTTATATTATTTTTATATATATAACTCACACATCGGATTTTTGGCGCCGTTGCCGGGATGAATTTTTGATATTTTTGATATTTTTCCTCTTAATTCGTTGTAATTTTTGGGAAAACTTTTCATCAATGGTGTGAATCATATAATGGATCAATTATGTTACGATTTGTTATATGGAATCAATCTCAAGTAACTTTGATTTTTCTTGTCTATTTCTTGAAGTATCTTTGATATTCTTAATAGATCATTGGATATTTTGATTTTGTTTAGATTGATTTGATTTGTTAGTTAAATTTCATTTTTCATATTTTTGTAGTTTAATTTTCAGATTTTATTTGATTTTGCTATTCTTGTTCTTAGAATTTCTTGCTCTTATTTTAGTAGTTTTCTTATGTTACTTGTATTTTGTTTCTCTTGCTTTCATATTAATTCGCTTTTCTTAGAAATTTTCTTGCTTAGATTATAGATTTTTGGATTTAGATCTTAGGTTAGATGATTTAGTATCTTGATTTTTAGGTTTATATAGTGTTTTGGTTAGTTTAGATCCCTTAGATAAACTTTTACTTAGAAATTTTGGTTAGATATAGCTTAGATATTTTGGATTTAGTTTAACTTTAGTTGATCTTGATTAGATAGCTTAGTTAGTTTAGTACCTTAGATTAGGTTAGCTTTCGATTCTTTAGGTTCTTATTCTTTAGATTAACTTAGATCTTTAGTTTAATATCTTAGTTTGATCTTTAGTTTAGAATTTTAGATCTAATTGTTTCTCCTACTTTCTAACTTGACATAGTTTGTTCTAATATTTCTAACTTTTTCTAATTAGATTCTTAGGTATGGTTAGTATAAGATCTAACTAGTTTTCTAACTTGATTCTTTCTTCGATTGATTTCTATTTCATAGTTCTTAGATGTATTTTCATGCTTTCGTTTCACGATTTTTGATAGTTGTTATAGATATTATCTTGATTTTTATGTATTATGTTTGAATAGTTTAATTTACTTTTCTTCTTAACCTTAGTTTCATTACTTGTCATTTACTTGTTTTGGATTTTCTCTAATTGTCTTACATTTCTTAGTTAGTATTACATTTTCATATCATTTTATCTTCATTCCTTTATTTTCTTTAAGTACTTTCTAGTTTAGTTAGTATTCTAATAATGTCTTTAATTCATGAATATTATTATCTAGATACTTACTTTTGTTAGGCATTGATGTTAGATGTTCTCATATTTTCTACCTTTTATTTGTTAGCCTTAATATGTGCATAATATGAATTTAGGTATGGCTTTGCATTTAGATTTCTTTCTTTGCATTTATTGTTAGATTTTCCATGAGTAGGTTTTCAATGAATGGTCACTTATGTTACTATTAGTCTTGCATTTTTAGGATTTTATTTAGTATTCTTTGAGTTCTTTAGGTAATAGTATAGTATAATTCTTTCTATTGAATGGGTAACATTCTTAGAAATTAATTCTAAGAAATGTTGTTTTAGTGAGTGGTGTGTGTTTTGAGTGAGTAAAAATATAGTATCATAAAAAGCAAATAATCTCACAAAACATTGTCACAAAATCAAACACAAATAAGGCAGAGTACCTATCGCATGTAGATAGTAACACGGGAGTACCACGATTTTAAATTTATAAATATCGTATCCACAGGAACGTTGGTGACAGTTGGTTAGCTTCTATCAATTATGACAATCTTTAAAGTTCAGGGAATTAGTCCTATGTGTCCATTCAATTCAAATATGTTTGTTTGAAGAATAAAAACAAGAATGGAAAACAATTGACTAAGATCTCTAATGAAGTACGTATGATTAATTAAGTTGAACAATGTTCGAATGTGTAGCTTGCAAGCGAATCTAAGGCAATTATGAATTCGAATTGTCTTACTACCATACCCGAGTTATCTAGAATGATTACCTCAATATGGTGGTTGCAAGTAATCCTAAACCTTTTTAGATTAGCTATTGAGGCATCAATTCAACAACATAATCTTAAGATTTGCATTGATTCCAAACCCGAGATTATTAGGCTTCCTAACCTCGGTATGGTTGCCACAAGTTATTAGTCCTAATCGGCAATCTGTTAATCTCCTTTGGTGGGGACTCATTACCAAACCGTCAATTCAATTAACTATTGTAGTATCATGCATCAACCTAAGTTTCATGGCATAAACTCAATATGAGAATTAAATCGAAAGCGTAAAACAATAAGCAATTCATAATGTATATTAAAACATATCCTTTCCGGAAATATATAAATCATTAATCAATCAATCAAAATAAAGAGTATCTTAGGACACAGAATCATAACATATAAAGGAAAAGTAATACAAGAACGAAAAGAAAATGAAAGAGAAAGTTGTCGTGTTGCTCTCACTTGCTTCCACGGATTAGCTTAATCCTCCGGACCTCGCTGAGACTTGTACTCCGGATCCTTATCTCGCTCTAAAGATCTTCAGCTATCACTCCCCTCAACTAAACTATAGGGTATCCCTTATGGTGGAGGCTCAACCCTACACTTGAGAAGAAAGAAAAATGAAAACTAAAAACTCTATTGGAGCTTATCACGAAATTCCTATTGGCTAGGAACTCGGGAATGCTCCTGTTACGGAAGTGATTGGTGTGCTTCAACAACTGGGGGGAGTGCATCTATTTATAGGAGTAGAAAAGGGGCTGAAAAGAGTGAAAATTCGATGTGGGACGCCAAATCTGCCTTCAACACGGGCTGCAACACGGGCAGGAACACGCCCGTGTTGATCTTTTTTTTCCAAAAATTGCACTTTTAGTCTTTGATTTCTTCCTTTCTTCAATTTTGGTCCCTGAAACCTTGGAATCGAAAATAGAGCAAATTTGCGTAATTTCCATTCAATTAATTCCAATTAACTCCATAATTAACTCGAATTGAACACTAATTAATGTATAAAAACACGATATAAAATCGAGTTATCGGTGACCAACATTTCATTCCCGTAGTTTTATTCCATTTCCATCTTCAATTCTTAGATTATTATTCCAGTAGCTTTGATCGATTTGTATGTCTTGCTTTTCTGTGCATGTTATTTAGTAGACTTGCATGAATTTGCATGTTTTGTTTTGTGCTTACATGAATTTGCTGTTCTTTGTTTTCTTTTACTTAGCATATGATTTAGTTGTTTTGATGGTTTTACCAAACTGCATATTACTTTGTAGTAGTACAATTTGTATAACTTTTACTTAAGTATAGTTTGCATGGTGATTTAGGTAAATATTATTACATGGATTTTTCCTTTTGCATTCCAGTAGTTAGATTTAGGTTACTATGTTCTAATAGGTTAGTACTGCATGCTTTGTTTTTATAATATGCATTTGCATGCTTTTGCATGGCTTATATATTTATGTAGGTATTATTAATTGCAACTTGATTTTCCAGTAGTTCTTTTTGCATGTACTTTACTATAGGAATAGATGTATATATATTATGTATTTCCATTTCCAGTAGGTAGAATACGTTCTTTATTCTTTATGATTTTGCATGGTTAATTTAGTTAGCAATTGCATGATATTTCTTGTCTTTACTACAATTTCCAGTAGGGTAGTATTTAGTTTCTTTTCAATTTCATAGAGTTGCAATGGTGATATATAGATACATTAGTTATATATAATCTCTTATCTTTTGTTTTCCAATTCCAGTAGCTTAATGAGTTACTTTTGTATACTGTTTTTGGAGTAAATTTTCGGGCAGTCCAGCAGCATTTTGTATGCCTTACTGCTGCTGAATATTGAATCCAGTAGTTTTTGTGTGTTTTGTTTTGTTTTGTTTTTGGTGTAAAATTCCAGCAAGCATTCTTACTGCCCCTGCTGCATTTTCTTTCTAGTATTTGCAGTATGCAAACTGCCCTGTTCACTATGAAAATTCCAGTATGTAATTTCCTCTGTTTTGTAGAGAAATCCAGTAGCTATAATGGTTAATTCCTCAGTTTTATACAAATTCCAGTAGCTAATTTATGTACAACTCTGTATTTTCTCTGTTTTGAACAAAAATTTCAGAACTGAAATTTCTTTTCCCCTGAATTTTCCTCTGTTTTTATACCACCCGATAGCATGCGTAATTTTCCTTTCAACTTCATTTCTTCGATTTGATGTCCAAATCCCATTTGAAGGGATTTGGAAAGAATATTTGAGTAAGTTGTTCTTGCAGCTTGGAAGAAAAGGAATGGAATTCATGACACAAAATATAACATCCCACATGGCTAAGTCTAAGGGAGAAAGAGAAAGGGAGGTCTTCAATCATTTCTTTAATTCTCTTAAAAGCATCTCTTTGAATTTACCATTACTTGAGTTGATCAATAGTGTGCCCAAGTATGCTAAATTTCTTAAAGATATTTGTGCTAAGAAATATTCTTTGGAGCTTGATGGAGTAACTTTGAATAAAGTATGTTCTATAGCACTATTGAAAGGATGTTCTTCAATTCAAAATTTTCCTAATCACTTGTCTCTATCTTGTACTATAGGGAACATACATGATTTTCATGCTTTAGTGGATGCTAGTACAAGTGTAAATTTCATGCCTCTCATTTTGTTCAAACAGCTAGGATTGAATGATTTACAATCTACCAATATGAGAGTGCAATGTGATAATAAAACAATTCATTTTCCTTTAGGAATTACCACAAATTTGCTTGTGAAAATAAATTCTTTGATTTGTCCTATAGATTTTATTGTTCTAGACATGCATAATGATGCTCCTCTCATTTTTGGAAATTCCTTTCTAGTTACTATCAAAGCATTGAATGAAGTTCTCAATGATCATATCAAAATAAGAATAGATGAGAAAAGTATGTCTTACAATTTGAATTCTATTCTT